>VDFB02389921.1:0-185281 GCA_007258455.2 Sequoia sempervirens
ACTTGATTATATCTGGAGTATCCGTCAAGGAATGACATCATCTGGGAGCCATTGACAATTTGCAACACTTCATCCAGTGAAGGTACCGGATAGTTGTCCTTTTCTGAGGCGAGGTTGAGATTGCGGAAATTCATGCACAATCTGATCTCTCCATTCTTTTTCTTGACTGGGACCAAGTTAGCCACCCACGTGGAATGCCTAACGGGAAAGATGATCCTTGCTGAAAGTAATTTCTGCACTTCTTTGTAAATAATAGGTTCTAGCAAGGCATTAATAGGGCGTTGCCGCTGACGGAATGGCCTCACCTCAGTCTTTAGAGGGATGGTGTGCGTGATGACAGATGTGTCGTATGTTTTCAAGTCTTTGTAACTCCATGCCACCACGTTAGGATATCTGCGCAAAGCATCGGTGATTCCCCTCTTCTCTTCGGGCGTACATACCTTTCCAATAAAAACATTCTTGGTATCCTCGGTCGTTCCTAGGTTGTGAGCGTTGCACTAGCTGCTTATAGCCTCCTTTTTCGTTTGCCGATCCTGATCCCTGATCTGATCCAAATCGAATACACACTCCAGCTGAACCATGCCTCTAGGGATCGTGTTGGTTTTAAGATTGATAACCTCTTCTATGTCCAACTCAGCCTCTGGTGGATCAACTTCATCGATAATTTGGGCAGCAAAGACGTCAGAGCTGGTGATGAACTGGAGGATATGCTTATCATCATTGAAAACCTGCAGGTGGGTGACATTGTCCAGGACTGATGGCGTAGATGTCAACTCAACAGTGAACTTCTTAAGCCCTGACAAGGAGAGGGGCTGTAACGTGCTGGCTGCTTGAGCCAAGGCATCAGCAGTGCGATTCTGAGCACGAGGGATCAGTTGTATGTTGACTGCATCTAGGTCCTCTAGGAGATCCCACACCCTGTGTCTATAATTGGTGAGTCTTCGATCATGGAAGGAGTACAATTTCCTGACCTGCTTAACCACAAGTGCGGAATCCCTGAAGACCTGCAGTACTTTCACATTTTTTCTTAAGGCCATAAGAAGAACAAGGACCAAGGCCTCGTATTCTGCCACGTTATTAGTGCAATAAAACTGCAATCGATGGGCAGCGAGGAATGTTTTACCCGTTGGACTGATGAGTTCGATCCCCGCTCCAGCTCCTTATCTTGACTTTGACCCATCGAATCGGAGTGTCCAGCACTCAGAGGATCCCGCCTCTTCGGGTTTGATTGAGTCTTCATTTTCTTTTGGCTGGACAGCGGGCCTAGTGATCTTAGGAAGGCTTTCCAGATCAAGGCAATGATCAGCAGGTGGTCCTGGTGTTTTCTTTGGTGTTCCCGTCCGAGGAGCAGTGGCTTTCTTAACATGTTCGACTGCTGCTTGACACAAACAACAATCAAATTCAGAGTGAGCCACATTGTGTACCCTACACCAGTTCAACAATAATAGGTCCTGAAAATTCATTCTAGCTCCTAGGCTGAGCTGATCTCTTGCGCATTTTTCTATAAACTCCTGGAAGCCATCGAGCAATCCCCAGTTGTCATCTTCATCTGACTTATCATCAGCTTCTGCCAACATTTCTTCATCTGAGGGCATTTGTTCGGAACCTACCGAGGGACTGCATAATACCAGCAATACCTCATCTGTCCATTCTTCCTGAAGCTCAAGCTCATTTTGGTAGGCAAAAGGGTGGTAATTCCCCAAGTCAGTCTCTGCGAACAGCACCTCGCTGAGATTATTGTATTCTGTGATCATATATTTCATTCGGGGTTCACGGTCAATACGAATCTGATTTGGGAGCCCCTTCCATGGCAGCCACATGTGAGACAAATCAGTGGCAGTGTATCCATTCAACGCCTTGGTGAACTCTCCCCAGAATGATTCCATAGGCATCAGGTATGTCTGCCACTTGGATGTCCACAACCTGCTATATCCGGGGGTCCGCAGTGATTTGCATGGGGATGCGATTTATTTCGCCCACGATATTAATCTCTGTTTTGTCGAGTTGGGTGACCTTTCTCTTTGAAGGCGTGGGGGTGATACAAAGAGCTTTGCATACGGCCAAGGTCATAACATTGGTAGACGCGCCTGAATCGAGCAGGCAGTTGTGCAAATTCTTGCCAAAGACCCTAATAGTAGTGAGGAACGGGGGAGTTTCCAGTCTTCCTTGGAGGATGCCCATGGGTGTGTCCATTTGAGCTATTTGGCCTTTGTTCCTATCACTGTCAGTATCCTTTGTTTGTTTAAATTGCTGGTCCTTAGGAGGCTGTCTACCAGACCTCTCTAGCTCCTTTTCAGTGTATCTGCCAGCTGACTGATTCATGGGCATATGATTCCTTCTTCCGGTGTTGTCCTGTATCTCTTGTTCTTTCCTGGGCTCCTCAAAGGTTACCCTCTTGGCCGGGGTCTCTTGTGTCGTGCTAGATGAGGGAGTCCCATTCAGAACCCTGAAAAAGGCGTGCCTCACGGCGGGAACCTTGAGTAATTCGAAGGCCGACAAACTAGTTTTGACCTTCTTGAACTCTTCCACCACATATTCACCCATTTGCTCGATTTCAGAGCTAAAAGATTGGCCTATGGGAGAACTAGGGGTTTGACTCTTGGTTTGCCCAGGCAGATTTTGGGGTTGGCTCTGGGGCTGACCTTGCGGTTGGTTTTGGGATTGATTTTTGTTGAGATATTGGGCGGGTATATGAGGGAGCCCTGGGTTATTGCTAGCATTTGGATCAGGCGGGGTGGCGAAGTTGTTTGGTGGAGTAGAAGTGGTGAAGGGTCCGCCGGCTTGTCTATTCCTAAGGAAATAGGGACTTGACCATTGATGGAACATGTGGACCTCATCCACAAATGGCTCTTCTTCATCCACCGGACCGTTATCTACCGAATCAAAAAGCTGAGCTAGAGTTGATTCGTTACTTACCTCTTGCGCTTTCTCATCCTCAATAGGAGTGGGCTCGCCTCGTGCTCTACGCCCTCATGAAACTACCGATTGACCACTAGACATGAGGAATCGCAGGGCTTAGATGGGACGATGTCTCTACAGTTGGCATTATCGACGACATTTTGTACCTCCACTTGAAGATTTTAGCCGCCACTCGAACTCGTGGCGTCAGCTGAATGCCTACTAGTTTTGTGAAGCTCTGGGCATCTATCCTGACAAGCCTCGCCGAGCACACCGCCGGATGTTCTGGCTATTGCCGTTGATCGAATGGCGCGGGGACACCGGGCCAAGCAGTTGGGCCCGGTGTCTCCATGTGCGTTTGTCTTCCTGGTGAAGTCTTTCAGGTTTTGATTAGAGGTCTCGCCTCTCTCATAATTTCGCCTCTCGGTGGAGGTGCCCGCTTCGACATTATTCATATGTTCCCTTTATTGTCTCGAGACTCTCGATCGCCCTCAAGATTGCCTCGAAGTTGCGCTGGGAGGCTCAAGAATCAATTATTATTCGTTCCTTCAAATGCGCATTCTATGGACATCTTAATCATTTCCTTTGGCCAAATACCTCTTCTAGCTTGTCTTTCTACCGCACCTCCAGCGACGGGCTCGGATTTTTGAGAAAGCTGGGCTGCCGGCTGATTTTGATATGCTGGAGGAAAGTCCGGTCCCAACAAGTACAACGGCGCTTGGGGCTATTGGGAATATGCTTGTTGCTGCGGAGCCATCTAGGAATAGCTGTACTACTGCTGGGGCTGCAAATACGAAGTCGCGGAAGGCGCATAATTCAACGGCTGCCCCGGATGCGGCACTATAGGCAATTGAGGCACCTAGTTCATGAGAGGAGTTTGGTGAGCAAACGCCTGATTGAGCCCTTGAATTTGCATAGGGTAGGCGATGGGCCCCAAAGAGGGTAGCGGGCCGGAGATATTTTGTCCCAAGTCCACACTTGCAATGACAGCTTCTGCATAGGCGGTCAGTAAGGTAGCTGGCGGTAGGCGCATCCTTTTTACCAACGCCGCCGTGAGGTTATCCAGAGCCGCGTAGTAGACCGGTAGAGCAGCCGCATCATTATGGAGGTACGGATCCTGAAGCCTCATGTGAGCCCGATGGAAGCGATCATTGAAGGAGCCAATAGGTTCGTTGACCTCCCTCCTGATGGACATGAACTGCTGGTAAAGGTCAGCGGGGTTGACAGAAATCTTGTACATTTGCAGGAAGGCATTCTTCATCAGGGTCCACGAGGTGATCGATCCCTGCGACAGATTGATGTACCAATAGAAGGCTTCTTCTCCCAACGAATGCAGAAAGGGGCGACATGCCACGTCCTCGTGACCCACCTGCATTTTAGTAATTGTCGTTTCAAATATCTTGATATGCTCTTCGGCTGTTCTTTGCATGTCACGCAGATGGAATTTTGAACAAAAGCCCTCCGGATTCTTCGGCATATCATTGTAAACAACAAAGTGTATCGGCGAAGGGTTATGCGCAAGCCAAGCCATGGGGGAAGGCGGAGGTGGCGCTTGCTGTTGGAGAACAGGGATCCCCGACTATGCCGCAATGAAGGGCCGCGGAGAGGAGCTTAACCCCGCCGCCGTGTGTGCTGAAGGCAAGATGTGCAAATGCTGTTTGAGATGGTTGGGTGGAAGATGAAGGCCGTACCAAGTGAAGGTGGAGGTGAAATGGAGTATGATGGAAAAGAGGAAGAGATCGACACGCTCTTTGTGCTCATTTTGCTCGTGGCCAGAATTCTTCAAATTCCTTATTTGGTGCTAATCAGAGAAACTTTGAAACCTTTCCGGGGAGAATGATCTGATTCGATCCAGCTTCGCTTTATCCCGTAGCTTAGTATTCCGATCGCTGCCCTCCTTCTAGCGCCAGTTCTGTTAATGGTGTTTTTATGCACTTCTCAACACAGGTAGTGCATAGGCGCACTACCTCTCTTGAAAGACAATTTCCCACAATCGAGTTGCAGAACACTATCCCAAGGTCTCTCGGATGTCAGGTCATGACGGTGCTTAGATACCTCAGTAGTTTGATGTGATTTGCTGGAATCACAAGGCGGCCTTATAGAAATACAAAGTGTGGATGCAAAGCATGAAGTTGGATCTTTGAAAAGGAGTTCTTAGCATGAAAGCAGTTATATGATAGCTGTAGGTTCAAACAGCAATCTCAAACTCCATCTAGTTGTTAAATTTTGCTTTATAAAGTGCAATGAACCTTGGTATTGTTCAGTTTCTAAAGAAAGTGAAAAAAGAGCGAAGGGGAAGAAAAGTTTCTAAGCCTAAAGCTTACTGCGAACAGTGATAATGGAGTCCCTGCAATGGATAATTCCTTCAAAACAATATCCCACTTAACCAGGGATTTTACAGTATCATGGAAATTGTGCAATCTTCTAAGGGCTGCAGATTTTTATCCTTCATCCACCATATACATGCATGAACTAAAGATAAGTGTTTGAGGCAGCTTAAATCAGGTCCAGGCTAACTTTGCAAAGCTATCTACCTTCAACAAACAGCAAAAAGTATGGACTAAGGGATCCTCAACAAAGCAGGAATTTTCATGAACAGCCAACAACATTCCTAAGATTATCCAAATAACATGAACAGCTAACTAAACAGCAAAGAGATCTAAGCTAACATCTAATATTGGAGAAGTGAATCAATAGACATGAGAGAAAACAAGGAAATGCACCAAGTCAATGCCATTTCTCATAAATTTCAGTAGCATGCCTTTACAACAACTCAACTCTCTCTTTGCAAATGAGAGGAGTGCTCTATTTATAGCTTTTCAAAAATCAAATGAATGGCCAAGATTCATTTCCATTGTGTGGCCACGATTCATTACAAATTAGGGTTTCACCTACCCCCAAATAGATTTACAATTAAAAAACATCTTTTGTCTTTTCCCTATTTTGTCATCTAGTGGATGACACTATTTGCATTTTCGTCCTGTAGCTAATTGCTGTTTCTTTGGCTGTAGCTACGTTTCTGGGAGGTCTTCTTCCTCGGCTGGGCTGTCCGGTTGCTCCTCGGAGGCTGCGTGTTCAATATGCCTGAAGATCACGGCCTGGAGCTTGTCTATATCGACGATTTCACATCTCAACGCCTGGTAGCTCCATTCCTTGGCATTCTCTTCCAGCTGTTTCCAGTCCTCGTCATACTTTGAGCCCTGATCTCTGAAGAGCTCCGATCTATCAAAGGCATGGGCAGCGAAACTCAAGAAGTCTATTGTGATATCTCCGGATGTCCTGTCTTTCATCCTTTCCTCAAAATATGACCTGACCTTTTCTGCATCTAATTGCACCGTGTGCATATCATGGCCCGTCATTAACTTAAGATAGTCGGTGCATTCTGCTCGGATTTCTTTGATCCATGTAATATCTAGATCCACCCTGCCCTGGATCTGTTCCATCATTTCCTTGTGGTTGATGAGGTCTCTGCGCCATACATCAACCAACCAGTGATCCTCCTTCTTTAGTTCTAGCTTTTCTTCCCACATGTTCTCTGGCATTTGAAGGACGGCCTCAACCTTCGGGAAGGCAGAGTCGTAGATCGCAGGGAAGTTGGTGCAGAGTTTCTTCGTGCTTTCCAAGGATTGAATCAAGTCCAGGAACTTGTTGGCTATCTACACGGCCAAGCCGATCCCTATGTTTTTGACCTTCACAACCTGCTGGAACCAATCCTCCATGGTCTCCTCTAAGTTTTTCCTCCTCTCCAGCTTATCTATTTGCTCCTTGGAGAGTAGCTGTGGCATGGCCGTCGAGATAGTGGGGAGGTCGTCTATTGAAGACCACTGCTGGATGTAGTCGGTTAGGGCAGCAACCTGCGCCTTTAGCTCGTCTTTGGTGATCTTATCCTGCTTAATCAGATGCACCACCGTGACCACTGACTCCTCCAGATGTCCGACCTTTTGTTCCTTGGTGGCTGTTCCTAGGTCGATCGTGGAGATATTGTAGCTTACTCCGGCTTGGCGAATAGTTGGCGTCGCTACCTGTGTAACCCGGGAGCCAGAAGCGTCCATGGTTATCCTGGAACGGACCTTAGGCTTCTTCTCCTTCTTTGTCGTGGCTAGAGATCGAGCCAAGATAGCCTCCAATCAAGACCTCGGGTCGCTCAGGACACGAATAGTCTTTTCAAGTTGCTTTTCCAGCCAGTCGGGCATGGCAGATTTGTCCTTGGGTGTATCATGGCTGCCTTCACCCGTCTCAGTCAGGGGCAAGACTTCTGCCTCCTTTTCCTTTTCAAGTTCTTCCTTTTCCCTGGCGGCATCCTCCTCCTCGTCAGAATCTTGATAAAGCATGAGTTGTTTAATGGGTGCCTTGGTGGATACTATCTGGGCGGGATCTTGTTCTTTTGCTGTCTCCTCTTCCTTCTTTTCTTCAATGGCCTCAGGTTCTAGACTCTTCACAATGTGGGTCTCAGCCTCAATGATATCCTTTTTTGGTTGCTCTTCTTGCGGCTGTCTCTGTTCACCACGTGGCGATTCTTCCACCTCTTCTCCAGCATCCTTTGGCTACTGAGCCAATTCTTCTTCAACGTCATCATCAGAAACCCTAATAATCTCCTTGGCGCCCGAGCCATCCTCTCCATCCCCACCCTCGGAAGAGCCTGTCTCTTCTTCCTCGTAGGCAACCTTATCGATGGTTCTATGCTCAAATTCAGGTTGCTCATAATAATCATCTGCCTCCTCCTCAATAGGCTTTGAAGCCTCCTGTTCTAGCTCCTCCATCTCCTTGGAAATCTGCATTGTGGCCTCCATGGCCGGCGGACCTGTTGGTGGTTGCGACGGCTGAGCAGTTGTGAGGGCTTGGGCGAGGGCAGCCTGGAGAGCAGGGTCCATTAGGAGTTGCGAGAGCTCGGGGGGAAGATTCTGCAGGTGCCGTGTAATGGCCTCGGGCACGCTAGAAAGGGGAACAGGCGAAGGTATTGTTGCTAGAGGCAGGGAGGTGATGGGCGACATGGCAGCAGCAGAGGAAGGGGAAGTGGTCATGCTCGAGGAAGAGTCAATATTGACTATGGACCCGACCGAGGGCGAAGAGGCGAGGTGGACTGAAATATCCACCGCCTGGGGAGATGAGGCGGCTGCGGCCTAAGAGGCAGGCAGCACACCAGTCGGGGGAGGAAGGAGCAAAGGAGGTTGTTCCTCTGTTGTGATTACTGTCTTTTTAAGCTTCTTGGGAGATGAGCCTCCCATATCCTTTGTTGCTTGTTCTTTGGGGCCCCCGGACTGTGTTGTTTCTGCTTCTTTTCTCTTCTGGGACCTGGTGATGGGGGGAGACTTGGAAATCTCACCAGCTAATGGGGAGGCGACAACGTCCTCCGTGGCGCTTGGCTCACTTTTGAGCGCTTCATATGTTAGAGTTACTCCCTGTTGCCCCAGTTGTGCCACCTGCCCATCAACCCACTCCTTAGTGCGAGCTATGATTGGCTGGGTGATGGTATCCAAGTCCTCGACCTCTTGCTCGTCCCAGGCGATGGAGGGGATTGCCAGGTCAGCAACCGCAGGGTACCTCGGGTGCATAAGGGTGGACTCATCCTCCCCAAGCTGATCAGGCACTGGATAAGCTGCACCCTCCTTAAAAATTGCACCGTCATTCGCATGTAGTGCCTCTTTCGGAGCTCATTATCATCTCTACAAGCTGCCCAGAAATCTTCAACATAGTACTGGTGGGCGTATGCCGGCCCTAGCGCTTTCCTGACGTGGCCGTGGGGGTCCATCCGTGGGCGAGCTGTGTACCATTCAAAGTTGTATTCCTTGAGTTCCTTTTCTGAGTTGTCGGCGCATTGAGATGTTTGCAGTCGATACTGGCCCTGGCTGAGGATCATGGGATAAGGGATCCCTGCTACGTGTTTCTAGCTGAAGACCGCCTGAATATGTTGGAGCTGCCGGGAAAGCTCCAGGAGAATAATCTTATCGTTCGGATACCTGGGCAACTTGTTCGGCCGTTCGATGAATCCCTGGGCACAGATGTAAGTGAACTTGGGGAATTGAATGTATAAGAAGGCATACTCCTTTAAGAGTGCCCTGGCGCTGTGAGATACCCTTCTCTCGAAGTCCCTGGCTTTTAATCTGATAATATGGCCTATGAAGGCATCATTGACCCGACGGTACTCCCTTTTGAAGTAGCAGTATTGTAGCTGAGGGTATTGGTCAAAAGGCTTAAGCCCTCGTTTATGATCCCCATCCGGCGCCATGAAGAGTCCATTATATTGCCTCTGACCTGCCAAGGAGTACACCAGGTACGAGGTCATGTAGAACTTGTTGCTTTTCTTAACATTTATGAAATGCTCGTGGAAGTAGTTGCTGATGATACTCCCCCAGTCGAACGAGATCTTGGTTTTCACATCTTCATTTCCTCGTATGATCTGCTCAATATAGTAAGCCATCCACTCTTGGAAGTAGGGAGCTATTGGGAGGCCCATGACCCTGCTTAGCATGGTCACCAAGTCGTGATAGTCTTCGTGGAAGTCGCTGCGGAACAGCTCTTGGGGAACTTTTGCAGCACTGCCCCGCTTCTCCTTCAACCAGTAAATGTTGATTGATTTCTTGATGTTCAATGGATTGGCATCCCATGCTGCCTGACACTACTCCAAAGTGGGGACTTGCATATGTGGGAATGTCAGAATGTGGAATGTTTTTGTAATTCCTTCCGGAGACATGTCGGCAAGGATATTCCCTTCTTTGTCCATGATTGTCCAGGTATCCGTCTGGTAGGCTTCTCGGCAAGCGATTACTAGTTCAGGTGCTATTAGAGACGGAGGGAAGCCGACAGCTTTGGCAATTCCACTTTGGCGTATCAATCGGGCGTTCTTTGTCTTAGGGTCGACCTTGACCCTCTGGGTGAACTCATCAATGTCCACCTGGCCTATATTGGTGTCCGAGATCTCTTTCCAGTCAGTCGAGACCTTCGACTGGAGCGGTTCACCCTAAAATTGGAACTTCATCTGGTCTTTGTCGTCCTTCCCACGGGTGGCCCTTCCGGATTTCTTACCCTTGTCATTTTCGGTAGAGGCCCCTGAAGTTCCTGCGGCCGATTCCATATATCCTGCAGGCAAAGGGCGAGGTCAGCACAACAAAACACCAAAAACGTTAATGTTAGTCCGTATAATGAGCATATTATATAACTAACCATTCAAATGCATCATAAATTTAATTCTCAGACGATATCAATTTCATTTTAGGGCAAATGAGCAATCCGGGCCCGGAGGGCCGGACTTCCCTGGCAGGAATGCTACCAGGAAGGGAAAACACGACCAAAAGCTCCCGGGGACCCCGCTGGTCAGATTTTGATGTTCTAAGAGACCCATGATGGAGAAAGGCCTGATTTAGGACGTGGGTCGAAGTCAGATTTTCAATTTTGATTGATTTGGATCGATTTGGGGAGTTTCGGGTGTTTCAGGCCGGAAGGCAGTCAGGTGACGGAAGTCCGGCGGCGGCGGACAGCAAACGGAAGTCTGGCGGCGGAAGCCCGGAAAGCAAAAAGACGACTGCCATCAGGTTTGGTTTTACATTTTAGACCGGATGGCATTCAGATCACCGGGAGCCGGAGGCTGGGAGGACGCGGCGTGAAGGCCACCGCATGTTATTAGATCATTTTGAACGGCGGCAGCGAGGAGGAAATCGGGCTCCGGTCCACAGGAGGAGGCAAGGGAACGGCCGCCGGGAGGCTACGACAACCCACAGGTGACGGCGGCGAAAGCAACACCGGGACCCGGGAGGCGGAACGTCGCGAGGTGCAGGCTGCCGCAGCAATTTAGCGATGTTTTCAATGGCGGCAGCGAAAGACAGACCAGGACCCGGCGACCGGAGAGATGGGATACGCAGGCTGCCGCGTGGTACATATAGTGACGGCGAAGAGGCCCCCGAGGCTCGGGAGGCGGGGCACAGCGGGATGACGGCCGCCGCGAAGGGTTTCGGTAGGCTCGGGCGACGACAGCGATGAAAAGACCCGCGGAGTCCGGAGGTCAGGCACCCGGCATGGGTTCCGCCGTGAGCGACGGCGGAACCGTCACGGAGTTCTAGGGACGGAACTCCGGACGGCCGGGCCCGAAGGGTCGCGGTGCAGCGAGGAGGACGCCGAAAGACGCCGGTCATGAGCAAAAGTGGCGAAGGCGGACGGCGAAGGCCGAAGCAGGACCCGGAGGGCGAGGAGCCGACGGAGGTTCGCTGCCGAGGTTAGTTTAACGCGGCAGAGAGCGAAAGGCACTCTAGGGACGGAATCCCGGTGACCCGGGCCCGGCTAGGGAGGCAGCCGTCGGTATACATTTTCTGCGTTATGGAGCGGCGAAGGAGGCGACCGAGCCCGAGGGAGCCGGACGCCCTGCGTGAAGAACAACCGCGCAACGGGCGAGTTCCGGGCTGAGAGGGGGAATCACTGCGATGAGTTTGGGAAAATTTGAGGACATGGGTTTCTAGCGTGATGAGGCAATGTTCATTTTCGTCTAATTTAATTCATTGCTCATTTTAACCAAATTCTCAAAAAGATCAAAAAAAGCGGGAGGGCGAACGAGGATGGCCTACCTCCAACTCGCTAAGCGGGTAGGTGCTGGGATCCAACGGTGGAGTCGACGGAGCGAGGTTGATGCGGATGATCGCGTTGATGCAGACTACAGTGGGCTCCAATTCAACCGCTGCTCCAATTTGCTCAAATTTTGCAAGTGAAAAAGACATTGGGGACCACGGTTTATATACCCCTCGCCATTAATGCGTGCATTAAATGCCTCGTATGACCGCGCCAAAAGTTGGTGAGATTCAAATTTGAGTCGGTGGCGGCGGCGAGGGCCTTGGGATCCGGCTGGCGGGAGGCGGCGCAATGACGACCGCCGCATGAACTTTCAGTGATTTTGATGACGGCGGCGAAGGGACGCACAGGGCCCGGAGGGCGGGGCTCCGCGGAGAGTTCGCCGCCGAGAGAATTTGCTTTTCATTGTGATGGCGGCGGCGAGCAAGACCCCAGGGGCCGAAGGGACGGGCGGCCGACACAGGGTCGCCGTCGCGGACGGCGATCCCGGGGCCCGAAGGAGTAGGGGCTGGCCGGGAAATCCCCGAAGACCTACGGACGGCAAACGGCTGGGCGGGTTCCGGCAGGCGGGAAACGCCACCGGGACGGCAAATGAAGGGGGGAAACCCGATAAGGGAACCCCGGAAGGCCCAGGCCCGGAGGGGCCCAGGGCCGCCCCAAAGCCCGAAAGGCCTAAGGAACCCACAAGGCCCCGGAGGGCACCAAAATTTAAAAGGGAAACCACGGTCGATCTTAGGATGAAACTTTAGGGTAGTATCGACCATGCAAAATGTCAAAAAAAGAGGAGCACGCAAAACGAGGCAGCCCCAACAAACCCGACAAGGCGAAAGAAAAGAGGGTCCCTGTTCCCAACGGGGCGTGTGTGCTGAGGGCACGACGGCCTACATGTGCATATTGCAAGAAATCGGGGCATAACGAAAATCAATGTTATTTAAAACAGATTGATGAGTTGAAGCATCTTCTTAAGAAGGTTCAAATTGATTCTTCTTCTTCATAAAAGTATGATAAACTTAAGAGCCATGCACCTGTTGCACTTACATATTCTAAAACAGAGAGGTGGTTACTCAATTCAGGAGCCTCACATCACATGGCTTCATCAGATTGTATGTTCACTTCAATTGATACTTCTTCATCACCACCAATCCTAATGGATAACAGTACACATGTTTGTGCATGTGGGAAGGTATCCATTGACATGGATGACAAATAATTTTATGATGTTCATTGTCAACCAATATCCTTTCTATCTATCAGATCACACATGGTGGAGTAGGTAGTAGTGTTGAGTTCATACCCAATTTTTTCAAAATCTAGGATTTACAACGATATAGTTGCAATTGGGGAGGTTAATTACCAATCTCATATCTACACCTAATTTTTTTCTCCTAATGATTCGATAGATGGTCACATTAAGGCATCTTGTGTGGATACTATTAAGGAGATTCAATATGGTCATTTGAATCTTTGTATACTTTAATCTTATGAGTTTCGAGTGACATGTGTTGATATTCCATATCCTTCACCTATTGTTGTACTTGAGGATGCTTTTGATTTAATTATTTTGGCTCCTTGTGATTCAATGCAGCAGGACATAAATTTTCTTCCAAAGATGGCTACATGGGATGAGTACTTAACAAACATTTCTAGTTTGTTTTGTGAGTCTCACATTTTAGGTTTGGGAGACATCATTGATTGCATTCATCTTCTCTTTGATGGAGATGATTCTTCTTCAATTGGTGTGAGGGAACACTTTGAACTTCTTGTTCATTCTCTACATGATCACCCTTTGCGGTTTAACATGAGTGTGGATTCATTTAGAAAAAAATATAAAGGAGGATTTTTTATGTTCATGAGAGGTAACTTTATCTTTGGATTATGTTCTACAATCATTTCTCTAGGAGATTCTGGATTGTCTTCTACACCGGTTGTGGAATGAAGGAGTAGAGGCAATGTGAAATGATTGAGTAAAGGAGGCATGAAATGGGGCAATACAAGATGAACAATTGGGAATATTATTTGAAATATTCTTGGGTACCAATTTTTTTAATAAATTGTTGCCATTTTTAAAAAAATGTGGCTATTTTTTCATTTTCTCCATTTTTAATTTTTGTGCAAGTAGAGAAGGTACAATGATGGTGGTGAAGTACCCATACCTCCCATATAACATAAAAATCTGTAGGATGTATGGATCCATAAAATGTTTGAATTCTTTATCTAGATCCTCATGCCTTAAAAAAATAGACCAAAAAATCAAAGTCTCAATTTTTTATAAAATGACAATTGATTCTTAGGTTTTGACTGCTCCAGACGCAATGGCTAGGTCTATTTTTTTCTAAGATGCACCAAAAATCTCTCAAGGATGGATCTCTCAAATTTTAAATAAAAATATATAGATTTAGTGCTCTGATACCATGTTGAAGTTGATGATTTAACCCCACAACTCCTAGAAGTCACCTACAAGAAATTATCCTATCAAAAAAAGATATCAAAGCAAGATGAATGTGCTTAGAAAACTAAGATATTGGATTGATGTAATAACTTGAATGAATGATTACATTGAAATTTGAATTCTTATAAAAGAAAATAAATAAAACCCTATATGAGGGTTTGATTAGATTGAGACAAGTTTCATCATCTAATGCAATGAGACAACATGATCTAAATATTGCTCAATCTAATAATAATAAAAAGAAATTGCTAAGTTTAGCTTAAGTAATTAAATTAAAAGGGTCCTAAAAATTAATTAATGACTAATTGATTATTAGGTGATTGTATTTACTCCAACAAAACTAGCCCACCCAAGGTCTTAGCCACCAACTTTTTTTCAATCCTACTTCATCCCCTAATCACTCTTACAATGACCAATATTTAAGGTATTAATGATGCCTACTTTTATTATCCAACTCTAATATGTTACCTAAAATTCTTCATGAATTTCATGCCTTTCATTCATGTGGTCATTTAATTTTATTCAAAATATTTCCAATGAGTGGGTGCATCACAATTTATTCTTGTATGGGCTTAAGGTAGATATTAGGAAATTTGTTGTTGAATATACTACATGCCAACATCACAAGGGTGAAACAATGGTAACTCTAGGCTTACTCTAGCCAATGCCCATTCCTACTTAAATTTAGTTAAATATTACCATAGATTTTATTTGACATAGTCCACAAATATAGTGGAAAATTAGTCATGTTAGTGGTGGTGGATCACCTCTTCTATGCCTTGGGCCATCCCTATACCTCTTTTCCTATAGCCCAAGCCTTCATTGACTAATTTTATATCCCCATGGTTATCCATTTTTTATATTCTCTAATCATGATGCTACATTTATAAGCCATTTATAGATGGAATTATTCAATAACTAACACAAAATTGAAGATAAGTTCTAAATATCATCCTCAAAGCAAGATAGTCAAAAATTATTAGAAATATATCTTTTTATTTTTCCTCTAAAAAATAACACCATTGGTTCAAGTGGTTACCTATTAAAGAATGGTAGTTATTATTATTTAGATCCTTCATGAAAACCTCCACATGGATTAGAATCACATGAAGCAAAAATTTGATCAACACCATTTTGAATGTCACTTTTATCTTGGTGATATGGTTTTCTTTAGTTGCATCCTTATAAACAGTCCTTCTTATGGAAAAGATCTTTTCAAAATATATTTCCTTAGTTCAATGGTCCATACAAAGCTCTTTAGTATATATTTTTCATGTTTCTTTTAAGTTAGAAATCACACATCCCTCAAGCATGTTCATCATATCTTCCATGCCCCTTTTTTGAAGACACTTCTTACCCAACAAGTCCACACTCAAACCATTCTTCCTTAGAATCTCAATGCTACATTCTCCATTGGTCTATGAATTAAAGAAATACTAGTAATGAACTACCGCAGGAAACCCTAATGCTCTATAACCATAGGGAAGGAAACAATACTCCCAAGCTAGATAATGAAATCCTTTGTTCTCATTTAAAGAATCCCATAGAAAATATATTAGAAGTTTCTCGATCTTCTGACAAGAAGATGATTTAGAAGGAAATCAACAAAAATAAGAGTACATGTGACTGATATTCAAAAATTTGGAACACAAACTTATAAGAAAGTGAAAAGGGCTTAGTAATCCAAAAACTAATTATTAATAATCCTAAAAATGACATCTTGCCATAAGATAGAAGGGGGGGCTTAAAAGGTAAAGGGGATGCCCAAAAACATAGAATTTTCCATATATAGGAATCTAACTAGGTTCAGGAAGGGAGAGTTGTCTATAAAATTGAGTCTTCTACCATTGAATACTTAATCTGGGGGCCTTATAAAAAATATCTTGGTAATATAGGGCTTTTTTTATATTATATTCTTTCTCTAGCAAAGTAAGAAATGAATCATTTGTAAAATTTCTATTAACTAGTTAAGTTTCAAAAAAAAATGTAAAAAATATCCTTTAACCAAATTTTAAGACATGACATGAGCTCAAAGATATCCAAATACTTCAACAAGAAGTACATAAAGGGTAGGGGCTAGAGTGAAACCTTGATGGATGGAGCTTACAAGCTGAAATGAAGTATACTACTCACCATTAATGGTGATACAAGCAGAAGCATCTATAAAAGGAATTTTAACTAATTACACAAAATGGGGTCCAAATCCTAATGCTTGAACACAGTAAGGATGAACAATCATTAGATGTAGGAATAGAATTTGGAATTTTTTTTTTTGAGGAAGAATACACCCTATTGAGAATGTTTGACTCATTTCATTCCTTCCCAACAACAATAATATTATCACTTGAATATACCTAAACTCAATGAAGTCAGTTTGATTGGGGTGAACCAACTAAGGAAGAAGATGACACAACCTAAGAACAAGAGATTTAACAATGACTTTTTAAGATAAATTCAACAAATTAATTGGTCACCAAAATTAGATATAATTTGGATCTCCAAATTTAACTATGAATTTAACAATTATTTTGTAAATATTTAGAAAGAAAAAAATAAGTTAAAACCTAGTGAGGATCTTTTCCCATATAATCTCAAACCTAAGATCCTTATCATTAGCGATATTTAAAACAACCTCATGTATTCCATGCTTAGTTAGAAATCACTCATAGAGGATGCATTAAGGATTGGAAACTTGACAAGGCACCACACTTAGGTAGTTTTGCAAAGAAAGGTCTTGTTTCTAGGCGTGTCCTAGATTTTGTTATAAAGACTACTTGATAGTGTCACACAAAGGCTTGGAGAATGTTTTGGAGCTAAGTAACAAGTGGATTTCCTTCTTTAATTTTCTAATGGTTTGGGATACATGGCAGACCCACATGACTTGAAATTTTTCTTTACTAACCTTGTCTCCAATCTTGGGTCAATGAGATATGCTTTAATTTGAGAAGCTTGGGTTGTATGATTATTTGCAACATGCTTATGATGGCAAAGATTGGCTTTGTGCAATTGTAAATTAGAGAAAAAGGTTAAGAATCTAGGGTGGTTGTTGGTTGGTGGAGCTTTAATGAGGTGAGAAATAATAGAAGTGAGCTAGCTAGTGACCATAAATATGTACCTGAAGTGGGTAGTGCATTTGGTGGCATCATTCCACTAAGCAATCCAACATGTTTGATGCATGGGGGTTCCCTTGATTCCAAACCCATGGAATATGGGACAATATTCCTTGATAAGACAATAATAATATTCTTGGAAATAATTAACTTTTCATTGCATCAAGTTATATAAATTACCATTCATTAATAAACCATATTAAAATGATCAAAAAATATTTTTTTTGAAAAATTTTAGTAATGAAAAAAAATAGTAAGAATTTTTTTGAAAGAATAATAAAATTATTCAAATTATTAATTATTCCTATTAAAAAATTGAGTACCAAAAACATTTAAACATGCTTAGAAACAAAAACAACCTTTCACCTACTAAATTCAGAAACAAAGCCTTGGAATTTCTAGTAATATAAAGGGGGCAAAAAATAAATCATTTTTTTAATATCAATCTAACCTTCCAAATAAAATAAAATAAATAAAGCCCAATTGTTTCACATCAAGTTGTGTGTACTAAGGACTCCAATTGATGTCCACTTTATCTTTTCTTCATAAATACCTCCTACTATCACATTTCAATGCAATATTATCATTAATAAGGTAAAAGGGATAAAAAGAAAGTAGATGTCTTGTTTTATTACCAAAAGACTGAACAATTCCCACAAGAGGGTTATCTACAAGATATAATTCATTCAAGGGATCATGGAAGCATTGTTTTAGATCATATATATTCCATACTCTATATGAAAACAACATTTGTTGCTTGGTTTAAAAATCATACAACCTCTCCATAAAAACACAACTCAAGCTAGCTTTAGGAAGCATCTCTACATTCCCCAAACCAGATAGAAAGGAATGACATAGCATGCAATAAAATAATAATTACTCAAAACAACTACCCACAGTTCTCATAGGTTAACCTTCATTAGTGGGAAACTTCGATGTAAGCCTCTTGCATAAGAAAATGAGTATGAAATTGAGAATAGAAAGTATAGAAGATGAAGAAAAAATTTATTGCCAACACAGACATCTCTGAGTAAGCTATCCTAAAAAAAAAAAAAATCTATGTTTTTTCATACTTAGATCTCTTCACATAATAAAAAAAATACATTTTGTTTCAACAAAGAACCCATAGTTTATTTTAGGTTGAGATTGGATTATGATTTTGATCTCCACTAGACTCTCCAAATTTAATAACATGAGCTTAGCACCAAAACTATTAATTAAACAAAGGGAAAATTAAACCCTAAATACTAATCATCAAAGTAATGGTTAGGGAAATATCAGTCTTCCTAGTACTCAACCTCATCTTTGGCTTTGTATTCATACTCCACCTTGTCTTCGTCTTCGTATGGGACCAGATAGGACTCACCATGCCTTCATCATCATATCAAACCGGGTACTTGTATTCGACCTCCACCTTTCCTTCATCTTTGTATGGGACCGGGTACTCATACTCCTCCTCCACCTTGCCTTCATCTTCTTATAGGACGAGGTACTTGTACTCTTCCACCTTTCCTTTGTCTTCATATGCGACTAGGTACTTGTACTCCTTCTCCACCTTACCTTTGTCTTGGTATGGGACTAGGTATGTGTACTCCTCCACATTGTCATCATCTTCATATGGGACAAGGTACTTTTACTTCTCCCCCACCTTTCCTTCATCTTCATATGGGAATGGGTACTCGTACTCCTCCTCCACCTTACCTTCATCTTCAAATGAACTAGGTACTCTACTCATCCACCTTGCCTTATTTTTATGGGATTGGATACTCTACTCAACATAAAAGTTATCTTTGTATAGGTACTTGTCTTTGAGTGCACTTTCTTCTTTATACAAATAGAGTACTCATAATTAGCCTCATGATCTTGATGGATAATTGAAATAATCCACCCAGAAGTGGGTGGCGGTGAGATTTGAACCTAGGACACTTCACCTCTAATCTTGGGCATGAAGGTTGTATATTTGAAAGTAGATTTTATATTATACTTATAATCAGCCTCATGATCTTAATGGATAATTGAAATAATCCACCCAGAAGTGGCTGGTAGTGAGATTTGAACCTAGGACACTTCACCTCTAATCTTGGGCATGAAGGTTGTATATTTGAAATTAGATTTGAAATAATCCACCCAGAAGTGGGTGGCGGTGAGATTTGAACCTAAGACACTTCACCTCTAATCTTGGGCATGAAGGTTGTATATTTTTAGTCGAGGAAGTGGTGTTGATAGCCATTTTCTCACTCTATGTTGGGCACCAATACCTTCACGTTTTAATAGCTAACTCTTTTTCAAAAAAATAATTTTTTTGGGACTCAAAGATTTGGATATTATTTCAATTATTTAACTTCATTTTTTAAAATACTTCCTACTCAAGAATGACCAATAAAAAAGGAATTTATAATTAACTTTCCAAATAGAATATAAGCATTTAAAACCCTCTAATCTATAATAACTTAAAAATCATTTAAACAATTCACAAGGAATCCTTTACTTTTTAGCATTTCACCTTTTCTTTTTTCAATGGAATTACTTATGGACGAAGAAAAGCATTGAAAAGATAAAGCAACTTCCTAGGACTTGTCTATGCCACTTTGAGAGGAGATCACTCTCAAAATGTCGTGTATGTTAAAGTGAGACTTGCAATGGGGAAGTAACAAATGTGACTATGATTTGGTTTTAATTCGAAATTTTTAGTTATGACTATGGTTTATAATAGCAATTATGTTTTTTTTCATAATAATAATAAGTTTTTATTGATAATTTTTTTCTTTCAATAAAAAAAATGATTATGTTTCATTTTTAATTGGAATTTTTCATTGGTTGAGTTTTAAAATGTTTAAGAAAAAATTATTTATCAAAGTTCACATTTGTTTTTAGAAAATTTGTCATGTATATAGTGTAAAAGTTAACAAATACCTTTTTTAAAAAAAAATTAATTTCATGTTTATATATTTTAAGAGTTTGGATTCACCTATTAAATCAATGATTCATCATCCTGATTAAATTTGTGAGTGTAAAATTAGCTTAGGCTATTTTTGTATGCATTGTTATAAATTCTTTTTTATTTTTTATTTTTTAATTATTGAATTGGGTCTATATCTTATTATTTTTCTATTTTTTATGCTCTTACAAAAGCATGGATTATTTTAAATTACACTTTATGTTGGTGTATTTTAGAACCAACTCTAATTCATTTGAATAATTTATAATTTGTCTAGGGTTTATCTAGAAATCAATTATAGAAAGACAAAAAATGTTACATCAACATCATGAGGGCATAATACATGGTCCTACATGTTTCCCTCAATCTTTGCTCATCATTATTAAATGATCCCACCTAAGGGATTCATGAATGAAAAATTATTTTCTAATATGTTCTCAAATAGTGTCTCTTGACAACATTTTTCTCGATGAATGTGTGTCAAGTTGAAGTGAACCTTTCTCAATCATTATCTTTTTTCAAATTATTTCTACAAGAAAATTTGTAAAGGAAAAAAAACTCTCCTTAAGTTTAATTTAGGTTTTCCAATGAAATATGCACAAATAAGTAAAAAAATAGCTTAGATTAACTAAATATAATAATGAATGATAAATCAAATAAGTGTGCTTTCTATTTTAAGAAAATAAATAAGAAGATTAGGGTTAGTTGAATGAATAGAGAATGAGTGTCAAGTATAGAAGATTCTAGAATTTATTTAATGATTGATCTAGAGAGAATGTCCCTCTATTTGTAAACTATGTTGGTATTTATATTGGATCAATACTTTTTTAGAGGATACATCACAAATTTGGGACAAATTTATGGTCACAAATTTAAACTTTGAGTTTGGACTTATCCTTGCAATTGATAATGTTATGTTCTAGAAATTTTCCTAATGAATGATAGTCCACTTCATTCCCTTTGAGCACTTGGAGTCTTGGTAGTATTTATAAATATTTAAAGGGCTATCAATTCCTTGCAAGAAGACAAGTTATCCTAGATCAACCCTTACAATGTGAGTAATTATTTTTTTAAAAGATACAACGCCCCTAATATGGATATTTTCTACCCCTATTGCACCAAATTGAAATGTGATGTTTTATTGTTCCATGAACAATACCTGAAGGATCATAAGAAGGATCCTAAGAAGTACCCTATTCTGCATTCTAGCCTTATTAGGCTCATTTATGAACACTTTCAAAATATGTTGGCCTTATCCAACCCTATCACATGGCTTTTCCCTCAAATGATGAGGATATTAAGGATAGTGTTTTAGAGGATGGTAAGGAGCTTGACCTTGAGTGGAATGTTGAAAGTCCCTTGACCCAAAATTTTGGTAAGAAAACTTGGCAAGGTAATCCCCTACCCAAGAATCCTAGTGTTGTCAAAAACTCCAGCTGCTCTATTCCAAAAACTAAAAACCCCAACCACTTTGGTTAGAGTGTCAAGCCCACCCAAAAAGAGCCCCCTGCTAATAAATTGGTTTCTTACTCTAAGGATTCCCAAAAGGAATTTTTAGAGGCCCCTAATGCTAGCTAGAACTCTTACTCATCCTTCCCTACTTTGGATAGAGAAAATAGGCCGAAATTCCCCAAAGACCTAAACCATAAGGACCACTATTTTAAACTAGACCATGAGTTTCCTGGGGATATCCTGGCTATTACTAGGAATGGTGTTATGGATTACTTTAGAATAACTAAATGGGCCTTCCATGAAATTAAAGACCTTAATCTTAGAAATAGAGCCCTCAATGGCAATCTAGAGGATATGGAAGGTAAAGTTAGCTCCCTTATTACTGCAAAGTGTGAGAGAAAGGATGATAGAATGAGAACGAAGGTTGAGGATAATGAAGGAAAATTCAAATGTCTGGAAGATGAAATAAGTAAAATGAAAAATACTATGAAAACTATTACAGAGCATAGGAATAGAATGGAAAAACATAATTCCATTGATCATCATTAGTGCAATGTCTGAGAAACTGGAGAACTCTCAGCAGGGTTGTTTGGTTCTGGATCTGGTTGCAGTTAATGACAAGAAAAGTACTAAGGGTCCTGGTATTTCCAAGTAGATGAGAGCTAGTATGAAGAGGAAGACTCCTCCTATGCCCTAGATGGTTCAGGTCCTGAAGAAGGGCACTTAGGAAATGCACAATCTTGAAGTTGAGGTTGCTTAAGCTCTTAAGTTCTTAGGTTAGTTGGGGGTTTCTTGTTGGTTTTTTGTTTGAGTTTTTTTGGTGGCCCTTGTCGGCCTTGGGTTGGTGGCTACTACGTTTCTTGGGCTTTATTTTGATGCAACCTTTTTGTCTTTGATAACTTTAATGCTTATTCCTATTTTCTATAAACTATGTGGTTTCGGGTCTCTATACAAACCCTTTTTTCCTTTATCAAAAACATCAAAATGTGTCAACTATGTCTTTAGTTGGCTCAAGGATAGAAGGTGAATGTGGTCAATCACCCAAATTTGAATGTTAAAATTTATAATTAAAGGGGACAAGTTTTCTACTATGGAAATTTCCTAGTGTGGGAAAATGGTTAGATCTAAATAGCTAACAAATAAATGAGGATAGGTACATATGTGATGAATGAGAAAATAAGGTGAATGTATAGACGAATGTGTGTATAAGGATAAGATAGAATTGTATGGAGAAATGTGTACATATATGAATGGATAAAATTCTATTGTAATAATCCCAACTTAACACAAGATTTTTCCATTTTCCATCATGTTCATGTATCAAGATATTTCCTCAAAATAGACACAAAAATAAAAGAAAAATGGAATAAGTATGTAAATTTCACCATTTCATTTTCCCCCTCTTTGAGGTGTATGTGAATCCTTTAATTGGAATACAACTCATTCTTATTAAATTGATCTTATGAGTTCTTTGTACTTTTTCTTAGGCTTTCTTGATATTGGGTTGCTATCTCCATAGTCAAATATTACATGGTACTAAAGTAATTGAGAAGATTTTGTTAGTCTCTTAGGAGATCTAGGAATGTATATCTTCTATATTATTTAGACATTGAATATGTTTCTTGCATTCTTGGATGATCTATAGAATTGAAAAAGTGTGATAGAAATTAATATTTTGGGGGTTCATTTTTGTGGTTTTGTAATAGAGTAATTTCAACCTATTGATGTAGAAAAGATAAATTCACCATTAAGTCCAAATAATTTAAGATAATAGATTTTTTCTATTGTTGTGCCTTGGTTGAACATTACAAGCTAAACCTTTAAATATTTATATTTGAGATATGGTTGTTGGATCCAAATGGTAGTCATCATTTTGGAGCATTTTGGGTCAAACCAAAACTTGTCATCATATCTAGAAGGCCTAAAGCCACATAGATTGAATATCAAATTATCAAAATTGTATCACTTATATACCTTGATTCCCAAGGAAAAAATTCACCCTCCTTAACCATTCATATGGTCCATACCATATTATTTTGCAAATATTGCATAGAGAAAAAATATGTTTTGATAGCATCATCACTACATAATGCATACACATGAATGGTATAGTTGTAGATATAAAAAAAAATTAGATCACAATTTTTTTTTAAAATCATTTTTAATACTACAAAAAGTAACACTTGCACAATAATTTTAGGGTATCTAGTTCTTGACACCTATAGTCACCATATATCATCCTCTACAATTGTCACATGAATAAGGCTAACAACCTTCCATACTCTACTTGTCAATTGCCTTAGCATCCCTCAATGGTGATAGTTTCTTGTGATAGATCTCCACTAGCCTACCACCACTCTACCAAGTTTGAGCAACTCAACACCTCTACTCCACTCATGCTTAGCCTATGCACCACTCACATGCCATCAGTTCACTTCCTAACCATCATTAGTCCATCGCCAAGGGAAACTAACTCTCTCTATCAATATTTTCACTAGGATGGGAAAAAATTGATATGCTTTTCTAGAATTTATAATTTATCATATGTATTGCTACATAATTTCTATTTTAGAACCATTTGAGACTCTATTTGGACTCATATGAAATTCTTTTCTAGCATAATTTGTTAAAAATGCATTTTTTATTTACTTAACAATGGTGCTATTGATTTATATTTATTATGATAATGATAAATTTTAAATCAAGATCACTTTGCATTTTGAGTAAGTGGAAACTATAAAATCACTAAATATAAACTGCCACAATCAATTTTTTGGCACTTTAATTGATAGTTCATAATGATAATAGGAAAAAGGTAGCACAATTTAAATTATGAAAATTGAATTTAACAACTTGGGGTTAGATATATGGATGTTGGAATGACTTGGTTAAATGATACACTCATGGATTTGAACTAAGGTGGCAAAAAATACATTTAACATATATGTTCAAAACCTTGATATGTGCGGAGATGGGATAAGACTAAAATAATATCATTTACTAACTTCCATATGAAATATATTATCTTAGAACCAATTAAATAATAAAAACAATATAATAACTTTAAGTTCAAAATATTAAAAAAAATATGAATACGAGATTTTTTCCATTATAAAAATATCAAACCATTCAATTCATCTTACTCTCATTATTAATAAATAAATAAATATGGTCATTAATTAATTCTACAAATCTCTACACAAATATATTTGTGAAAATATCATGTCTATTAAAGTCTATTTCCACCAGAGTTCCCTTATGAATGAAGAAAAGAACTCAAAAGACAAAGTGTGTAGCTACCTAGCATTTCAATGGAGAACCCAAAGAAAGTGTTGTGTATTCGTAATTGCACAAAAATAGGACTATCCTTGACTACATGGAGTTTCCTTTGTATTTTTAAAGTTTTGTTTTAAAAGGGTAATCTTTATAGTAAAAAAAAATGTCACGCGTTGGTAATTTGTTTTAAAAATGAGTATACATATATTTTTTTAATATATTTTATTAGTTGATTTAGATTTTATTTTATATTTTTTAATAATTTAATGTGTAAATATTATATTTATTTGTGAAAGTTAGTATTGTATTTAGATTAGATTTTTCATTTCTTAAGTATTTAAATTTTGATGAAGGTGTTGTATAAATGAACAAAACTTAATTTAGTTTAGAAAATAGAGAAGAATTCAAGAGTACTTAACAAGCATCATTTATTTCTTTAGTATAGTATTTTAGTTTGGCAATATTTTCAAGATTATTCAAAATCATTAAATCAAGGGTTTGACTAAGATGAAATTTAGGAGGTTGGTTTCCTTCCTTTTCAATTGTTTCAATGGACCTTTGGTTTATTGGTGAATTTGAATGCTTTGGAATAGCCCACCATGGATCAAGTCTTGTTGAGTACAAGACCCAACACCATAATGGATGAGACTATGATTGTGCCCCAAATGAATATAGTAGAATGAATGCCCCTCGATCCTTGGCTCTCAGCTGAAGAGGTTTCAGTCTGAGGCTCACAAATGTGTATTGGGTAAGCTGAAGTGATTCTATGAGTTCATACAAAAACCCTCCAACATACACACAAAAAAAAATCTATATAAAATAAAGAAGATTTTTGAACCCCAAAGTGTAAAGATCAAGGCCACAATACGAATTTAGAACCACATATACATGATTTAAGTTATAAGTGTGGAGATCAAAACCATAAAAATAAGACTAGACTAGATAAATGCACAAATCATTTCTCAAACTATCATAATAAAAATTAAAATTAGATCACATCATTTATATTAAAATATATTATTCAATAAATACATCTTAAACTAAATATCTCTATTCATTATATCATTATTAAACTATTTATCTAAATTAATTATATTGATTATTTCTTAAATTCATACATCTACCCAGAATTATTAACCATAAAAATCTAACTTTTTCTTACAAAATAATTATGCATCTCAACATAAAACTAACTAGCAATCACACCTTGGTGTGCAATGGGTTTTCCGAAGAGGTGGGAAGGTCAATTAGGGAGAATTTTGGTCTATTTTTGCATACATTTGTGTAATACATGGGTTTAATTGGTAAGCCATTTAGAAAATGATGTTGTTTATGCAACAAAGGTCTCAATAGATAAGTTTCAACTCCAAATCAACTATGCATCCACTCACAGGGATCCAAACATGACTAAAAATTATCCAAATTAGAAAGATCACTAGGCTTCATTACCAATAGGCTCATGTTATTTTTACAATAGGGAGATATAGAGAAAGAGGGAGAGATAGGGATAGAAGTGGGAGATAAAGAAGGGAAGAGTGAGAGATAGAGATAGAGAGGAAGATAGATATAGAAAGAGATAGGGATAGAGAGGAAGAAAGAGATGGAGATAGAGGAGGAGAGGGATATGGAGAGAAGGGGAGGGAGAGGGAGGAGAGATGGATAAATATAGATGAAAGAGATAAATATATAGAGAGGGGGGAGAGCGAGAGAATGAGAGAGGGAGAGATAAAAAGATAGAGATAGGAAGTGATATAGAGAGAGAGAGGTAGAGAGATATAGAGAGATAATGAGGTAGTGATAGAGGGAGAGATGAAAGAAGAAATATGGTGATATATAGATATAGAGTTATAAGAAGAGGGAGAGAGAGAGAGAGGGGGGGAGAGAAATGGATGGATAGAGAGGGATATATGCATAGATATAGAGGGGGAAAGAGGAAGATAGAGATAGAGATGAAGATAGAGTGAGAGAGGAAGAGGGAGAAAAATAGATAGAGATAGAGATAGGTAGAGGGAGAGATAAAGATATAGAGGGGGAGATAGAGAGAGAGAGAGAGAGATTGAAAAATAAATTGGGGGGATAGGGAGGGAGTGAGGGAGGGAAAGATGGGGAGTGATAGAGGGGAAATAGAGGAAGGGAGAGAAAGGGAGAGAGAAAAGTACCATGAAGAGATAGGAAGAGAGATAGGTAGAGGGAGAAAGAGGAGGGTGGCAGAGGGAGATGTAGAGAGGAAGAGTAAGAGATATAAATAAAGGGCGATATATAGAGGGAGAAATAGGGATTTTGTGTGTGAGAGAGTGAGAGAAGGATATGGAGATATATATAAAGAGGGAAACAATTATACATAAATAGATAGAGAGGATAGAGCAGAAGTAGAGAGATATAGAAAGGAGCAATAGGGAGAGACAGAGAGAAAGTGATATAGATATAGTTGGAAAGATAGAAGGGGAAAATAGAGAGAGAGATGCATGAAGAGATAAGGAGATAGAGATAGAGGAGAGAGATAGAGAGGAAGATTGATATTGTAACTAGCTTGTTTCAAAACCACCAATGTCTTCTCTTTATAATATGTAAACATGTATGTATGTATGTGTGAATGTATATATATGTATGTATACATATGTACATACATATGTATGTATATATAAATCTATACACGTGTATGCCATTACACTTCCATACTATATACATATATGTATGTGTTTATATACATACATACATACGTACATACATACATATATATATACACACACACACACACATATACATATACATATTATAGCACTTGACTAAAGATTACAAATTTTATACCATGATTTATAGTAGTTGACTTTGTTTTTTCACACTCTATTGTAAATATCAAAAAACAAAATTTTATAAAACTATTTGAAATTGTATTCACATTTTTTAGTTGGACAACTAAATCAAAAATATTTATCATGATTTTCATAAAAATTATCGAACAAAACTTTTCTCATCACATATATGTTCAAATATTTTTAATATGGCTATTCATATGATGTTTTTGAAAGAGGAAAAAATAGGTTTTATAGGGACCTGAAATCACAAAGTTTACGAACGAAAGATAAGATCGTTAAATACACTAAAAGAAAAAAGGTTGTAAAAATAGCAGTAAGAAAAGTCCATAGCCACCAAAAAGGCCAGCGAAGGCCATAGAACCAAAAAACTAGACAAAATGCCAGTAACAACTAAATTTGGGTATTTAATAAATCTGCAATCTTAGCTTCCAACTCATTCATATTGTGAACCCCCCTCTTTAAAATATGAACCATCTAGGTAGTAGGAGGCGCTTTCCTTTTAAGGTTGGCTCAGGTCCTTTTCGAAATACCTTGGTCCTCATTCTTTCTTTTATCCTTGTTCTCTTCCAAATCAACAACTAGCGAACCCTGTTACATTTTTTCTAGCTTTTCAAACATAGCATTCATAATGATGGCATTGTGCCTAGCCATTTTATGGTTTTGTTCCACAATAGTTTTCATGTTATTTTTAATTTTAACCATTTCAGCTTCTGGAGACTTGTACTTATCCTCAATGTCACCTTCTCCCATACCAGTGTTGTTCTTTTTCCATTTTCCTTCTTCGTTGCTGAGAGCGGCCAACTTCAATTCTAGCTCCTTTGACTTGCTATACAAAGCCCTATTTCTTTGATTAAGATCATTAATTTTTTGATAGGCCCATTTCAAAACCCTGAAAATGTCACCAATGCCATTTATTACAGAAGCAAGAATATCGCCAGACTAAATCCAGTCTAATATGAGCTTAACATCATCTGGGTTGGGGGAGCTAGGAAATTTGGTACCATCAGCTCTGAAAGAGGCAGGAGGGGAGGGCACAAAATTTCTGCTAGCTTTAGGGTTCTCAGCTTTGTCTTCCAAGGAGTCTACAGAGTAGGAAACCAACTTATTGGCAGGGGAGCCCTTGAGAACAGAATTCTTAAAGGGGATAGGGTAGTCGGGATAGGTTTTAAGGTTAGCTTTAGCAAGCTGGGGTTTTTTAGGTTGGGTTTTCTTACTAGACATCTTAGAGGATGGGTGGGCTTCAACAATTCTCTCCTCATAGGTTGATTCTTCAAACCCCCACTGTCTATGTCAGAGTCCTCAAACGTCGTGGAGGCAACAGGTTTGGATAAAGCCAGAATACTTTGATAGTGTTCATATATTAACCTAATAAGACCAGGATGAAGAATAGGGTATCTCCTGGGATTTTTCTTATGGTCCTCAAGGTTATTACTCAATGAACATAATAAGTAGTGAGATACAAAAATCTATACCTTATGGCAGAAATGGTTAAGAATGGAAAAATGATGACAATACACTATGGTGAATCTCCCATCCAGTGTGATATACTCCATTATAACACAAAGCACCTTTCTCCACAATGCCTTGATATTGTCAATTTTGAAAAAGATATTGGAAATTTTAACCAGTTTCAATTTCTCCTTATCCTTCTTAGGAAATTTGATGACCGCCTCATCAGAAAACCTTCTGTCGCGATAAAACTTCCACCCTCAGTGAACATTCCAGTAACCTCCCCTATAATTTTCTCATCCAGCTTCACCTTTCTCCCAAAGATAATATTTTTTCCATTGTTCCAGTTCTTCTCAAAGTAATCTGTGGCCATAGTATCAGGCCCATGAAGTTTTTCCAGAAATGGAACCAGCCCACCTCTTACAATCTGCTTCCAGACCCTATCATTCCTCATGTGCACCTCATAGCTTTTTGGCTCAACTCTTTTCCTGTCCCCCCCATTTTCGTTTGCACCTTACTATAGACTCTACCAGCACCAAGCACCTATTGTAGAATTACGCAGCCTTTCCAATGCACCCACAAAGTGTGTCACTTTTTCTTCCCAGCTAAGTAATATGATGCAGCCCCATCAAATCTCTTGATTTTGATATACTTAGCCCCTTTCCCTTTAATCATTAAATGTATTTGCCTCTTTCCCATGCATAACATCATAATCTAGTAAGGCCCTGACTTCAGTTCTCAAGTCGCTACAATTCTACCACATGTTCAATCCTTGCTTCCTAACCCCTTCATTCGCAAAGTAATCCACCACGCTATTAGCTTCCCTATATACGTGTAAAACTTTTACTTTTTTGAACTTGTCTAGAATAGACTTTGCTTCATCAATCCAATTCTTTATCGACCAAGAGGGGGGTCCTTCCTAAGAGACAATCAATGATATTTTTAGAATCCCCTTTTAGCCATAATTTTTTTTATATTCAAATTATAAGGTATCTTTAAAGCTTAAAAAGCTCCTATAGCCTCTGCCACATGGTTGGTTTGATGACCTAGGGATATGGCTACAACTACCATAAAATTACCATTTGAATCCCTTAACACACCTCCACTTCCAGCCATGCCCGGGTTGCCCTTCGCATCGCCATCAAAGTTGGCCTTATACCAACCATTAGGAGGAAAGGTCCAACACACACCCTCCCTAATTTTCTTGGCTAGCTTGGAAGCTAAAGAAACATCCACTTTAATATTCCAATCATTTCCTATCATTAGATCATAGGGAGTACACACCACTACTTCAAGGTTAAGAGCTTTTTGGGGAATCACATTAAATTTTTCCTTTATAAGCCTAAATATTTTCTCAAAGACATTATTCTCCGACATCTCCTTGTCCCTAAAAAGTCTATTATTACGTTCTTTGCACAGTCCCCAAGCAACAAAAGGGAATATGAAAGCCCAAAACCTTCGAATGAAGGGATTTTGAGTAGGGGCTTTCCATTGTAAAAAGAAAATTTCAATGGTCTGGGGGAACATCCAAGAGATATTCCAAAGGGTTAATAATTTTCCCTAGATTAAGGAAACAAATGGGTAGTGGAGAAATAGGTGGTTGGCTAACTCTACCTCACTCTTGTAGAGGCAACATCTATTGGGGATTTGAAAACCTCGTTTACAAAGATTGTCCACCATGAGCACCTTATTCTGAAGCATAATCTAGAAGAAGATATTGACTTTAGGAGTCAAATGTTTAATCCATGCTTTTGGCCAAAAGGGAGGGGGAGCTTGAGAAAGGGACATCAAAGAGACAGCCGAAGAGAACGAGTAGTTACCCGAAGGGTTATTCATCCAAACAAGAAAATCATCCTGTTGGGTCTATCCCAAACTGACAGCCTCTAAGGATGATTGAAGTTGAGCCAACTCCAAACTAATCACACATAAGTTCACCCAGCCTCCTTCATGCCAATAATCTTTGACAAGCTCCCCGAAAGTAGCTTTACATAGCTTTTCCCATCTATTGAATCTTTCAATTTTGATAAGGGCTATTCATACAATGTTTATTTCACTTCATCTTATTACATTATAGTGTTACATTATCTTACATCCATTTATCATTTATTTGATCACTCAGCTTAAGCACTTCTCATATATGTCCTAATTATTAAATATTTCTCTCTCTTTGTTTCTATATTCATGTATCTTGTCCATCTCCACACTCTACCTTACATTCTTATTGAATATATGGTCAATGACGCTAAAAAATTATTCACAATCAATTTTTTCAATCTATTCAAACATGTAATTAAACCATACAAATTTATTCACAACATATGAACAACAAGTGTATGTGCAAAAAACTTTCCAACAAAAAATACCACCAAAAACACCCAACCTTGTATCAATCAAAGTAAAAAACTACATCAATATAGTATGCTTATCATTTTTTCTAACACTAATCTACCAGTATAATTAAATGTGTAATTAAACAATAACTTAGATTAATGACATGGTGGATGAGTGAAGATAACTAATTTATATTTGATGGCCTTACAATACATATATCAAAGTAAAAAAATTTGGAAACACCATTTGGGGCCTAATACAAACAAAAAGAAATGTGCTTAACTGCCTTGATCATCATCAAGATTTGTTGACTAATTTGACAAGATTCAAGAAACATAAACTAGCATTGATGCAAATATTTGGATAATGTTTTTCATAATACATTTCAATATGCTTTAAATTGACTCCTACTAGTATTTAGACAATGAATTTTGATAATAAATTTTTATGAACATTAATATTCAAAAGCTTGTCTTTAAGCACATAACTTTGGATGCTCAACTAAAATTATTAATTTAAAAAATTAGGAAAAAAAATAAATTACGAAAATAAAATTGTAATTATGTATATATTTATATATTATCTATATATACATCTATATACATTTGCATTGTGGATAATATAGATATATATAGTGCATATAGATATATATCTATTGTCTATAAATGCACTATACATACATGTATATGTATGTATATGTGTGGACGTATATATGTACGTAGATATATGCATATATATGTATATATATATATACATCTATATATATGTGTATGCCATTACATACATACATATGCATACATATACATATAGAAATGCTCATGGTCAACATTCTAGATTAGAAAGTAGCTCCTCTTACACGTCTTTACATATCATAGATTGTGTCATAGTAATCAAAATGAATAGTTTTCAAAGTTACGCACTCCATGGGAGTATTTAATTGGAGGAATGTTCTATAACCACTCCAACTATTTCAAAGAATAGATAATGTCCACATCTCATGATGTTTGAAGATCATAATTTTTTTCTCATCTACATGCTTAAATATGAGTAATCAAGACATAAAACTTACAAGATGAATCATACACCTAATCCTAAGATTCTCCCACTTAACATTCACATTTCAAAGAAGAATCGAAAATGATCGATCAAGCTCTACAAGACGAAAGATGCATAGCCTAGATCTACACCAACAAAATTTATATCTGACCATTGACTTATGTTATGGACAAAGTGATAATGAACATCTTATTCCTACCACCATGGTACATTAGGCTATGTGTCTTTTTCTGCTCCTTCCTTTCATGTTCACGTTTTCATTCAAATGCTGACAATATTTTGTATTGCGACTAATATGCACAACTATTTCTCATGCAATTTGTCTATTGTAACTTGTTTGTTTGAAATCCACCAATGTCTTCTCTTTATAATGTGCAAACACGTATCCATGTATATATCTAGATGTATGTGTAGATGTTTATATATGTATGTATATGTATGTATATATACATGTATATACATAAATTTATACACTTGTGTATGCCATTACACATCCTTACTATATACATATATGTATGCATACATACAAATATATACATATTATAGCACTTCACTAAAAATTATACATTTTATATCATGATTTATACTTGCTGACTTTATTTTTGACGCTCTATTTCAAACATCAAAAAGAAAAAAAATTACCTCAGTAGGGACTCTAGCTCCTTCAGAGCTCTTGTTATCTCTAGTTTTTATATTCAACACAAATGGACCAATACTTGAACACAAAAAAAACTATTTGTCGTTATAAAAATAACACATAATTATTTAAAATATAACTTATATTGAACAGAATTGGACCAATAGATGAACACTAAAACTTTTTGAAAATCCTTCACATTTAATGAAAAAATACATGGTATTTATTATGCTCACCTTTTATATTTGTCATAGGACAAACTATTAATATGAATACTCCAATGCTTGTATTGCTACCCCAATAGTTGTACACATAAGAACAATATTTTTTCACTATGATAACAATACTTGTTTAAAAGAGTGTCTTATTTCGTTAAATGGGCATTTAGTTTTATAAATAACACACTTATAGTGGATAGTTATGTTATTTTATTTGAGACAAAAAAAATATTTAATTCACTTGTTCATGAATGTATTTATGTACTACTGGTCCCATAATATCACATATTTAGTAATATTTTGGTTAATATGTGAATTGAATATATACAATATATAATATTAATTCATTCTAGTACTAATATGAATAATCACAATTGACTGCACGACTATTAAACCTGCACAACTACCGACCCCTCTCCCTTAGTGCTCTCCCTTAGTGCTTACAGATCAATTCTGCAGGACATGACTTTGTTTCAAAGTTCACATGTCGAACAATGGAAGATGAAAATGATCATGTACTCCCTAAATGATCATGTCCTATTAAGACAGGTCTACAGTTAATAACATAGTTGTAACACATCTCTATTTTGCACGGATTTCTCACTTTTGTGTTGATTATCATTTCAGCATTTACTCTGAGTGGGTCCTTCCATTTTCATCATTTTCATCAGTTGGAAAACTTGTCATGTGAGTTCTGCCAGCGTGACAAGAGGGGCATTTGGTTGCAGCAGAGCAACATGACAGGACATCTCAGTTTGTTCGTAATACTATTTAAGAAGTAAATACATTGCTTTAACGAGGAAATTGAATTTCAATATGGACGTCGAATTTTGCTCAACCTTGTCAGTTGGGTGTAGACCGATCCTCTTCCCTCTTTCCTCTTGGATCGACGTGAACATGATTTTATGCATCAGTTCTGTGTTGACGCATTCTCCATCTTTCCTCTTTGATCGACGTGAACTTGATTTTATGCATCAGTTTTGAGTTAACACTTTCTCCATGTGTTTTGAGTAAATGGTGCAGCCTGCTCCATCTGGAACTAGAACGAATGCCTGGAAAGGTTCTGGTGAAAGCGATGCGTCTGAACTATCAATGTCAATTTACTTTTATTTGACTCTTATTACCTGGATATTGTTGTCAATAGACTGTTAATTTCACTGTTATAATCTTCTACCGGCTATCTGGCTACGTGTCATGTACCCCACCTTTGTTGCAGCTTTGGGATTTGACTATTGATTTTTTAGCATTAATGTTTCTGGATGAAATTCTGTATAAGTTTTTTAATCGACAATCACTAATGTGCTTTAAAAAGTGATTTAAAAAATTTAAAGAATTTAATCTAGAAACACTAATACTATTCTTAATGATCTTTCAAAAATTTATAGCTATTACTGATTTTTTGCTGTATTTTTTTATTCAATCTGTATTCTATATCAAGATTAAAAAATGGAGTTTTATTAGATTTTAGTGAAATGGCTATATTATTATTAATAAAGGGATTTAGATAACTATAAAGAATATTTCAATTGTCTTCATCTCCTCTTCCTTAGAAATTCTTCCTTCATTTATAAATATTTCCTCTTAATTTCATATAATTACCAATGGCACCTTTGTGTGGAAAGTATGGAAGGTTAATTAGGAAAAAAATTGGTCTTTATTTTTCATACATTTGCATAGAATGTGAGGTCACTTGGTAGGCCATTTAGCAAATGATGTTGTTTGTGCAACAAAGGTCTCAATGGAGAAGTGATAGCTTCAAATCAACTAAGCATTCACTAGCGAGGATCTAGACACAATTGAAACAAAATCTCTGAATCCAAAGATAATTTGTTTTATTTCTTTTTGAAATTATTAAATAAGAATAAAGCAGATATATAATAATTTTTTTTATGCAAAAAAATTAGACTGTCGACACTTTCAGATCTACAAGGAAATGTGCTTTATGCGTCTCCATAATGTGACAGTTAGTTGGATACCATGTACAAACAGATCCAAAATAGTATAAAAACAATGTAACAGCTGCTGGAAACAAGATAAAACAGGGTAAAAAAACAGAGATATGTATCTGAGAAAAACAATAATATATTAATCTAGCTTGTTTACAGCCATCCAACACTCCAATACGATCCAGTCCAAAGCTGTCTAACGCTTTCTAATGCCCTGTTTGCTTGTGCACGACACATATTAATAAATGTAATACAAAATCTGGAAACTTCTTATTTCTAAAATATTCTACATCTTTAAAATGTTCTACTCTCAATCTGAATTTACATTATCTAGACAATCTTAATCTTCCTAACAGGAAAAGAATTAAAATGATCTATTGATGCGAATTGACATATATAACCGTGCAGTCTTAACAATTCATCTTTCAATAAACGGTAAAGACTTTATTTTTCATTGTAATTATATCGATATACGTACATTTAGATTATTTCTTTACACAGTCTCACAAAATACGCTACACTGACAAAGAACCCACCACAGTTTAATTCAGGTTGAGAATGAATTCTGTGTTGGATCCCCACCAGATGCTTGAAAGTTACTACAGCAATCTTAGCACTCAAACACATACCCAAACTATTAACTAGGTTGCCGTGAAATCAAACCCTAAACACTAAATTTTATTGCCATCATAATCATTAGTTGTCTTGCTTGCTCTTATACAGTTTCCATCCAGCGAAAAGAGCAGCAGCAACAGAGCCCACAGCACCCAGCAGAGAAGTCTCATTTACCTCCTGACAATCGCTCGGCCCAGAAATTGACGCCGACCCCGATGCTTCACCTCTGATCTTGGGCATGAAGGCGGGATCACTTATCTCCTTTTTACGATCTTTGAGCTTTCGAGACTGGAAATCACTGTTGTTAAACTTGACGCGGACGGAAGAAACTCCAGCCATTCTGAGAACATACAGACGACGGTTGTTCTCACACCACACAACGCCATCTTCGTCTCTGTGCACAGTGAGCTCACCGTACACAGCAGGATTCAGCTCTCCCCTTCGTATTAAAGACACCGATTCTTTAACAGTGGGGAGTGTAGCATCCTGGAAAGTCGACTTAATATCAGGCTGGGTGAACCTCAAATCCTTGGGATTCATTGATCCATCCTCATCAATGTCTTGCTGGCTTTTGTGGGTGAACCAGCCACAAGAGCAGCACCCGCAACTCCCAACAGAGAAGCCCCCTGTTGCTCTTCACAAACGCTCGACCCAGAAATGGACCCCAGTGGTTCACCTCTGATCCTGGGGATGAAGGCGGGATCATTCAGCTTACTCTTATCTTCTTCCTTGATTCGTCGAGAAATATAGTCGTTGTTCACAAACTTGACGCGAACGGAAGGAACTTCAGCCATTCTGAGAACATAAAGACGGCGGTTGTTCTCACACCACACAACGTCCTCGTTGTCTCTGTGTACAGTGAGATCACCGAACAGAGCAGGATCCAGTTGGCGCCGCAGTATTAAAGACTCCGCTTCTTTAACTTTGGGGTACTCCGGATCGCTGAAAGAAGCCCCAATATCAAGCTGGGTGAACTTCAAATTCTTGGGATTCATCATTACACGCCTTTCATTCTCAGAGGAAGGATTGAAGGCCATTTTCTCACTCTGTGTTGGGCACCAGTGGTTTGGCGTTTTAATAGGCAGCTCACCCAGCTCTTTCCGGGAAACAAACTTGTGGCACATCCAGCTGTGATAATTTTGTTTGTGGGCATCCATGGTTATCTCTATTTGTTTTAAACTGGTGGGCCAGGAGGTAGCCAGTGAAAGTGGCGGATGGTACAAATCAGAAATTTCCTAGTATTTGTGTATGTCATTTTGAGTGGAGAATATTATGAAAATAAAGTGATATTGAGTACTTGAAATCGAGATTTGCAATTGTGAGGATAAAAGATAAAAATATGGCTAACCTTTATTCGGGAGTTTCGATTGTCACTTTTTAATTGTAATTGTAATTTAGAGTAAAGGTTAAGTTTTAGAGGTAAATGGTTTAGGTGGATAAGACTGATTTTGTGTTTATGATGTCTTGTATGTTCTTTGGGATACTCAGTATATATAATGATTAATCAACAATTTCAAATATATATTGGTAAATTTGTTTCACATCTAGAGGCACACATAGGCTTGTCATTTTATTTTAAAGAATTTTAGTTAGAGGTATCATATTTGATAGGTAGTTTGAGTCTTGAGATTTGAAGGAGTCAACTCAATTATATATAATAGCCTAGGTCCATAAGGAACATGAAAAATGAATATTAGATGCAAAAATCTTTATAGATTTCACTTATTAAAAGTTTGTTTCAAATATGGAAGGTTTGGATGTTTGCTTACCCACCCAAACTTTACATAAAAAAGATATCTAGTTTTTTGCATCTAGTGATGTTGTGTACGTTCTCCTAGAAATTTGAGTTCCTATGTATATCATGGTTCACTAGAAATTTTAAGTTTGTGGTGGTAAGTCTGTTTCACAACCAAAGGTTCCCACAGGTCTTAAATTTTATTTTGAAGGTATTTGGTGAGAGGTCTCACATTCAATGGGAAGCTCAAGTCTTGAGGTCCAAAGGAATTGATGACACACACATGACACTCTAGACTATTTTTATTGGTCATTTAAACCAATCTATGGTATTTTAATGCTAGCACCATACTTCAACATAAGTTGTTTTGTGTCTTTAGTAAAATGCATTACATTCAAAAATAAGTAAGAGATTTTAATTTATTGGGAATAGATGTTTTGAATGTCATTTACCAAATTCTATATGAAATATATCATCTTACAAACTAGTCAATAGATAAAGGATAATATAATTACTATACACCCAAAACATAAAGAGAAAGGAGCTTGGATTTGATATTTCTTTATTACAAAAATATAGAACTGTCTAATTTATCTTTATCTACCCAATATTAAGGGAGAGGACTTAATAGTTGAGTGGATACTAATAGCTATGATAATACTTGTATATTTAAAACTCAAAATTTCAAATAGTATGTACTACTAATTGTGAGAAAGGACCCACTAGTCAAACAACCAATACTAATAATTGAATAAAATGTGTTCATTAGAAAAATAAAAAAGCATGTGATGCTAAACTAGCACATCAATAAAGCATGACCTAAAGCACAACTATTGGTTTCTAATGTACAACTATTGCAGACCTTATTTTGATCTATTATGACACCTCAACAAAAGAAATTTAAATTTTCCACATGCTTGGTTACTTAATAATATAGATTGTTAGTGCCACATTGTATGTATATTACCATACGAATCCATAAAGTTAGGATGTACTATTATTATTATAAAAAATCTCTACACAATTATATTTAAAAGCACTTTCAAACATATTAATGACTATTCTTCTTTGAAATACAAAACCATCTCGATCATCAATATCTATCCAATATTCTAAATACACATTTAACTATATTTGTTATTTAAACTTCAAAATCATATTATATTCTAAATTTTAATTAGTAAATAAAATAAATCAAACGTACATCTGAAATGTCAGATAGACAATATGCTCGCTAACACCATATCAAAAAAGAAGAAACAAGTGATGTAACGATTGCAGAGTTTCTTCGTGAAGAAGAAAAGAAATAAAAAAAAGATTGTGTACCATTTTGGGTGGAGAACACATTAAAGTTAAAGCATTGGTGTGTACATGAAAGAAAAAGAAAAAGAAGTAACGTCGGCCATTCTGAGCACATACAAATGACAGTTGTTCTCACCGAATACTATAAGTGGAGATCATTGTCAAACTTAAATTTCAATGTTGTATACATGAAAGTGAGGCTAATGAAATTGCCAAAGAAACATATATAGCTATCCTTCTTTTTTTAAAATCGAAAGAAAGAAAAGAATGATAAGAGTACAGAGATTTTTTTTATTTTTATTTTTTTGAATATTTTTGCAGTTGAATCTTCTAATGTGTTTTCATATTCTCAATTTTTTTAAAAATATTTTGAATTATAAAAAATAATATGTTTAAATTATTATTATTATTATAACTTGTTTATCTATCTTTATATAAAATCTATATAATTAACGTCATAAGATATCTTTTTTTCACTTTTCTCTTTAACGAGGGAATTTAAGACAATTTTTTTAGAATCACATATGTTCAGATCAATATTATTATTAATTGAAAATAAAAAGTACATTGTATTCTTATTTTTAATAAATTAATAAATACGATCAAATGTGTAGTCTGATAATCACTGAATAGACAATTAGAGACTCTCATGTACTCCTTATCAACTCATATATCTTTAGACTCCAATTCCTCCTTGTTCTCTCTCATGTATATTGCTTAAATAGTGAAACTATCAACCATAAAGGAGCTTATCTTCTATTTTTTCTGGATGGCATTGTGGGTTTCCTTTGTATTTCTCTTGCTTGTGCTCTGCCATTGTTGAGAGCTAATGTTTTCCTCCTCTCATTTCTCCATGAGATAATGACCTACAATTGACCCCCAATAACAAATAGATTGTCGACTGCGAGCAAGAAAATATTGAAACAGGGAAGCAAAGGTGAGGGTGATATGGAAGAGACAAAGGAGAATAGGGTGAGGATTCATACTAGTGGGGATTCATTCTAACTATAAAACCCAGCACAAGGTCAAGAACCACATAAGAGAAACATATAACAAACTTTAGCCCGGGCTGAAATCTCTTGGCCTTGTCTTTCCCCTAGGTAGTTTCAATTTTGAGGAGCATATAGAGAGGCCCAATCACAAAATTCATGTAGGTAAAAGCAATACACAAAAGCAATGAGTTTAGATTTGATAAGTGTCACTTTCTGAGCTCCCCCAGGAAAAGGAATGCAAGGATGAGTAGTGTGGTTACAAGGTAATGTATGCAATAATGTGTTGCTTCACCCAAGTGCCCAACCCATTTCTCTTGGCCTAAATCAACCGCATGTGTTATCAATAGCTAGAATTCAATGCATCTCACTGTCACTGCACACAATGAGCATACACCTGACCCACAAAATCATTTATGGTTAGAGAAAATTTACAAAAATTGTCGCATTTTAACATAAAATTTACCTTGAAACAATTTTTTAACTTGATTTTTTTGATAAACATTTAACAATAGAAGTATTGAATATATGTTCTGAAACAATATAAATAAATATGAAGTAAAGATAAATACATAATTAAATCATATGGAAAATTTTAGTTTCAAATCTAATCTAATATAGAGAGACACCAATAGATACTAATGTATAAACAACATACAACATTTATATACATCATACATCAGGTGCAAAGTTAGAAATACATTTGGTGCTCTTAAACATATGTCGATAAATATGATTACTTTAAAACATATGTTGATAAACATGATTACTTTAAAACATGAACAAACAAAAATAAATAAAAAACCCAAAATAATACTTATAATACTATTACTAATCCTGTAATGCCCCGTCTTATAACCTAAGGAATGTTGCAATTGTCTATGTAAGTGTAATAATTTTTTTTTTTTAAAGTAATAACATTAAATTAATTAGTTGCATACAATCATTAAGTTACGCGACATCACACTACTTGAGATTCCATAGACGACTTTAGTATTTAGCATTGCACATATTTAATTAACATAAACTTAAAAGTAAGCATTACATAACATTTGAATTCCATTCATGAAAGTATAAAGTACAAATATGATTCTTACATTGCATTTGAAATAATATTAAAATACTCATTCATCTGATGAGGTAGATCAATAATAGTTACAATTACATTTTACAATGTTCACCTCTTAACAATTGAGGGATGTTTCAAATACAAGATTTACAGTAATGCAATAAAGAAGTACTCATATGTATCCAAGTACGAGTTCTCCATCCATGACGCTCTCGTTGCCATGATCATAAACTAGGGACCCAACGAAGTAAGGTGCACATTCCACCCAACCATGTGGTACCCGTAGGTCAACCCCCCGTGCTAGGAGATAGTAATACGGTTTCCTAGACATAACCTATTCACCCTAGACACAAGTACAAAACTAACTGATCATGGTTACATTGCTTCCAAAGTTAAGACAATCAAATATTCTAAGTAGACAAGGTAAACTGTTATTTTAGGTGGAGTTTCATCACAACGTTGCGAAGGTTACCCTGGTGTTTTTTCCTTGGTTTCGGCCCCCAACTTGGGTTACCCTGGTAACCTCTTTCGAAACCCGGCCCCATTTGCAAACTATTGCGGAATCGAATATCTTTTAAAGTAACAAGATATCGATTTTCCATTCCAGGCCTTCTCATCTTATACTCAAGATTGAACTAACTCCAGAGTCTATAAGTGAGGCATAAACATCTTATTAAAGATTTTAATCTAACTACTGTGTTGTTTAGTTATCACTGACTTACTAACTCTTTGAAAGTTACCCTGACACCACTTTGTGTGTTGGCCCTCACACAGAGCCACTCCCTTAAACATAACAAAGGAATTCTAAGTTTCCCTGACTAAGGTATACAAGGTGCACAAAATTCAATCATATAATAACATACGACACACAACGGTCATTAAATCTTTTATTCATAAAACTAGGTGTCAATACACCATACTATAACATGTGCACTACCCTAGTCAACTCAAGAATTGCATTTCAACAATAACAACACCCTTTCTATACAGATCATTCTGGAAGACTTGTACATCTAAGACATTCCCGATTTTCCCAATAAGAAACATGATTATAGCAAATCAAGAAAAATAAACGTCTACTATTCGGATTTACTAAATCCAGTCATTCAAAAGAAATCGCATGAAATTATAGCAACTTAATTGTAATTCTTTTCTCAATCAATAAAGAAAATAATATCATTTAATTCTAATTTTAACTTTCACAACTTCACTTATCAATATCTATCAAATTTCTTTTTTTTAACCTTTCTGTTATAAATCTAATTGATATTATTCCTAACATATATTTATACTCAAAAGAATTTCTTATTTCATACTAAAATAAATGTGAATTTAAAAATTTGTTAAAACAAATATATACTATTAATATATTTATATATATATACATATATACATACATATATACATACATACATATATATATATAAATATTATTAAATAACATAAAAATCCCTAAATCAAATTTCACCCAGCATTCAAGTTTTGTTTTAAATAAAATATCCATCGCAGAAATTGTATGACTGTGTTTTCACAGTCACGGGCTACCATTAGCAGTCCACAGCCCTCCCCGTATGGGGAGGCGGCTATGTGATAGTCGCGCGTTGCCTGTGAGGGCAGTGTCGGCTGCCTTCACAGCCATCGCCCCATATGGGGGCGGTTGTGGGGTAGCCCCGCGGCCCCATATTCAAATACCCTTCCTTAAATTTAAATGCTAATATAAAATAAATGAAATACATATCTAAAAAAAGTGATTTCACCAGTAATTACCTCCATTAAAATGAATTTCAAATCCTTAATTTTGTCTGTACGGCGACGACAATTTTTAATACAAATATTTATTAAAAAAATAAAGAATTTCTTTCTTAATTCAATTTATATATGATTTTGATAGTACATATGTATAAATATATGTATATTTATAAAATATATATATATATATATATATATATATATTTATATACAAATTCACAGGTTTTTAAATAGGGAAAAATGAGAAATTTCTTCAGGGTTGTAATGGGGAAACTGAATAATTTCTACAGTATGCACAAAATTTTTCCCAAACAAATTCTATTCTATTACCAGAAGTCTCTATTTCTTTTTTCCCATATATATATGATTTCCTTTCACTCAAATGTATTTTCTATAGAGAGAAAGCTACAAAAGTTTTAAGAAATCTACAAACCCTTACAGAAAATAAACAGTAAACAATTTTTTTTTTGAGAAGTACAGGGATATTAATTAAATGAAACTTCTTTTCATAGACATTCTTTTCAACAGCAAACAAATTAAAATCACAAGGAAAATACCTGTTTTCCTTAGCTTCAGAAATATGTCTGTAGAAAAGAGCCTCTATTGCCTGTTGAGTGCAATTCTCCAAAGCTTCTCCAAAAAACCCAAATTCACAAAGGAAGCTAAAACCAACCAAAGAAATCTTCCAAAAATATACAACTCATAGGAAATCACAAATTATTCTCAAAAGCAATTTTTTAACAGCAGACTATATTTTTCATTTCCTGTGAAGAAAAAGTAATCTTCTATTTCCCCAAATCCTAGATAATATCTAAGGAAATCCTCAACCAAAAAGCAATAAATTCACTAGCACACATGTCGAGAAGAAACAAATATCTTCAACAACTTCCCGGCAATCTTTCCTTTCTTCCTTTTTCAAGATTTGAATGCCTTTTTTTAAATAATTTAAAATTTTAATTTTCAAAAATACAAATTTATTTAACAATTAAAAATGCCATTTCCACATAATAAAGCTATTTTAATTTAATTAATTTATTTATTTAATTAAATGAATTTAATATCAATGATTAAATTACTTAACCAAACAAACTAATTAATTAATTAAATAAAATGTAAAATCTTATTTTTCAACATTTAAAATTAATTTAAAACCACAGTAAATTGAAGTATAATAAACTATCATTAAATTGACAAGATTTTCCTTTCAAAGCAATTAATCCAAAGAGGAACAAATAAGACCATCTATGACTCCAAACTAGAACTGACGATGTACTGTGACTGGGTTTAAGACTAGACTAGGATAAACCATGCTACTACCTCCCAATCAACATTTCTGTTGAGTCTTGACACGCTCAGACCTGAGTAACAAGGTGGAGTCGGTGTCATGTACCTACAATCCTAGAATCAACAAATAACATGGATATATATATAATCCATTGTACAAACACACCGTGCGGAGAAAATCACGGACATCACAGGGCACTCGCAAGTGAGTGATGCAACTCCGTTCTCCACACCAATACACGTCACATCAGACTGAAAAATTAAATAACAGTTAGTCCATCATAAACATATATATAGCAATAACATCTAAAGGAAATATCTACGCTATGACAAAGCATGTCAGAAATCAATTATCACTATACAATGTATCATCAAGTCACAAAGTGAATCCACTGCCGCTCAAAATCAGTGATCAAAATATCCAAACCAAAGTACCAAAGTCTAACAATGTGAAAACATGCAAACAAAAAATATAAGCATAAATGGAGGGGTACTACATCATCCCCCCCTAGGATCAGGCTTGCTCCTAAAAGCCTGTGAACAGATAGGGATAAAGTTCCCTCATGCGTGTCGCATCCTCCCAAGTAGTAGAAGCCCCATGGCTAGGATCCCATTGGACCCTCACCTGATCAACGTTTCAACCCCTGAGACCGAGCATCTGGCGCTGTAGAATGGTCACGGGCTCCAAAGCTAGCTGCCCGTCCTCTACCTGTAACGCATTCCAATCAAGTACATGAGAAATGTCGAGATGATATGGTCTAAGAACTGGTACATGGAAAACATCATGAATACGTGACAAACTGGGTGGTAAGGCGAGTCAATACGCCACAAGACCAATCCTCTCTAGGATCTCAAATGGCCCAACGAAACAAGGCGCAAGCTTAGATCCTTTTCCATAACGAATTAGACTCTTTCGCAGTCGCACTCGAAGAAACACTCTATCACCAACTACAAACTGTCGGTCAATCCTATGGGCATTGGCACTTCTTTTTCCTATCCTGTGCTGCTATCAAATGTTCTCTAATATGGTCAACCTATTGCTCCATGTCTCGAAGCATCTCAGGACCAAGTAACACTCTATCCTCTAGTTGATCCCAACTCAAAGGAGTTCAACAAGGATGACTGTATAATGCCTAAAATGGTGGCATACCTATGGAACTCTGATATCCATTATTGTAAGAAAATTCTACCAAGTATAGATAATCCTCCCAACGTGACTGTTGGTCCATTACGTACATTCTAAGCATATCCTCTAATATTTGATTAACTCTCTCCATTTATCCATCAGTTTGAGGATGATATGCTGAACTAAAGTTCAATTGTGTACCTAGAGCATGTTGTAATGAAGTCCATAGGGCTGAAGTAAATACGGGATCTCTATCAGATATAATCCTACGAGGAATCCCATGCAATCTAACTATGTCCTCCATGAATATCCTAGCTATAGATGAAGCATTATATGATGATCGTACTGGTGAAAAATGAGCTACCTTAGTCAATCGGTCCATAGTTACCATAATGGCATCATGTCGACGTGATGACGTAGGTAACCCTACAATAAAGTCAACAGATATTATATCCCATTTCCATTCAGGAATGAGATGTGGCTACAATAATCCAGCGGGATGTTGATGCTCAGATTTGACTCGCTGGCATTCAAGACATCTTGATACATAGTTAGTAATATCATGTTTCATGTTAGGCCAGAAATACAATTGCCTAAGATCCACATGCATTTTCTTAACACCTGGATGAGCTAAATATGGAGCTCGATGTGCTTCAGCCATAATTAATGTACGAAGACCCTCAAAATGTGGTACATAAATATGACCTAAATGTCGTAATATACCATCTGGTTCAAGGACATACCCTGCAAATTGACCTTCTAAAGGTTACCAGATTCAATCCGACTTTAATTCCTGACACAATCTATCAATAGGAAGTGCTGCTAATATCTCGACTCTCAAATCTACTTCAAGAGTAGTAGCAGAGATCTCATGTCAATGTCGACTAAGAGCGTCAACCACTACGTTCTCTTTTCCTTGAACATATTTCACTTCAAAATCGTATTCACACAAGAACTCCATCCACCGTCTTTGTCTAGCATTCAAGTTAGGTTGTGTAAAAATGTATTATAGACTACGGTGATCGGTGTGAAGTTCAAAATGGTGACCCAATAAGAAATGCCTCCATCGAACTAATGCATGCACTACTGCAGCAAGTTCTAAATCATGTGTGGGATAGTTTAATTCATGATCCTTGAGTTTGCGAGACTCATAAGCAATCACACGCCCATCTTGCATCAAAACTGCTCCCAAGCCCTCTAAGGATGCATCCGTGCAAACCACAAAATCCTTAGTAGGATCAGGAACAATTAATATAGGCGCATTAGTCAACTTCTCTTTAAGTGTCTGAAAAGCCAACTTTCATGTCGACGTGATGACGTAGGTAACCCTACAATAAAGTCAACAGATATTATATCCCATTTCCATTCAGGAATGAGATGTGGCTACAATAATCCAGCGGGATGTTGATGCTCAGATTTGACTCGCTGGCATTCAAGACATCTTGATACATAGTTAGTAATATCATGTTTCATGTTAGGCCAGAAATACAATTGCCTAAGATCCACATGCATTTTCTTAACACCTGGATGAGCTAAATATGGAGCTCGATGTGCTTCAGCCATAATTAATGTACGAAGACCCTCAAAATGTGGTACATAAATATGACCTAAATGTCGTAATATACCATCTGGTTCAAGGACATACCCTGCAAATTGACCTTCTAAAGGTCTACCAGATTCAATCTCTGACTTTACTTCCTGATACAATCTATCAATAGGAAGTGCTGCTAATATCTGACTCTCAAATCTACTTCAAGAGTAGTAGCAGAGATCTCATGTCAATGTCGACTAAGAGCGTCAACCACTACGTTCTCTTTTCCTTGAACATATTTCACTTCAAAATCGTATTCACACAAGAACTCCATCCACCGTCTTTGTCTAGCATTCAAGTTAGGTTGTGTAAAAATGTATTATAGACTACGGTGATCGGTGTGAAGTTCAAAATGGTGACCCAATAAGAAATGCCTCCATCGAACTAATGCATGCACTACTGCAGCAAGTTCTAAATCATGTGTGGGATAGTTTAATTCATGATCCTTGAGTTTGCGAGACTCATAAGCAATCACACGCCCATCTTGCATCAAAACTGCTCCCAAGCCCTCTAAGGATGCATCCGTGCAAACCACAAAATCCTTAGTAGGATCAGGAACAATTAATATAGGCGCATTAGTCAACTTCTCTTTAAGTGTCTGAAAAGCCAACTAACACTGCTTTGTCCAAACAAACTTCTTCCCTTTTCTCTGAAGAGAAGTAATAGGATGACCAATTCTAGAAAATCCCTCAACAAACCGTCTATAATAACCAGCTAGATCCATAAAACTACGCACTTCACCTACATTAGTAGGCACGGGCCAATCTACAATAGCTTGAATCTTTGAAGGATCCACAACAATACCTTTCCCAAAAATCACATGTCCAAGGTATTTTACTTCAGATTGAAATAAGTCACACTTCTTTAGGTTCGCATACAATTGATTTTCCCTTAAATAATGCAATACCTGTCTCAAGTGTTCTTCACGTTCCTTTATGTTTCTCGAATAGATCAAAATATCATCGAGAAATACAAGGACAAAGCGATCAAGGTATGTACGAAATACACCATTCATTAAACTCATAAATACTGATGGTGCGTTCATTAACCCAAACAGTACTACTGTGAATTCGTAATGCCCATAACGAGTTCGAAATGCAGTTTTATGAATGTTAGCTTCAGCAATTTGCAATTGATGGTACCAGATTTCAAATTGATTTTAGAGAACACATTAGCTCCCTTGATCTGATTGAAATGATCATCGATTCTAGGCAAACGATAACAATTCTTAATCGTAACCTTGTTCAATTGACGATAGTTAATGCACAGTCTAAGTGACCCATCCTTCTTCTTTACGAAGATGACAGGTGCTCCCCAAGGGGAAACACTTGGACGAATGAAACCCTTTTCTAATAGTTCCTCTAACTCCTGAGTTGTCATTCTATATGGAGCTCTAGATATAGGCTCTGCTCCTGGAACTAGATCAACTCTAAAATCAATATCCCTCTTTGGTGGCATTCTAGGTATATCATCAGGAAACACACCAGCAAATTCCCTAAGAATAGGATGACCATCAAGAGATATCTCTCGACTCTCACCTTCTTCCAAATCAGTAACTGTTGTTACAAATAGTTGACAACCCTGGCGAAGACATCTCTTTAATTACATAGCAGATATCATCCGCAAAGAGATAGGTCTTTGTATACCTATGATTTCCACTTTCGCACCTAAATCATTAATGCAACTAACTATCTTAAGTTGACAGTCAATCAAAGCATGACGAGATGCTAACCAATCCATGCCTAAAACTATGTAATACGATCCTAAAGGTGTAACATGTAAATCCACTAAGGTAGTTAACGTACCAATTTTAAGTTCACAATTATGTACAAGGTTCTCTACTGCTACTTTCACCCCAAAGGAAAATTCTACCTGCCACTTACCACCTTCTTTACCGCCACAAGACCACATTGCTCAACAATGGTAGGTGAAATAAAGGAGTCGGTAGCTCTGGAATCAAAAAGAATGGAAACACTAACACCATGTAACTTACCTAAAGTCTTGACCACAGTGTTCTGGTGATTGGCTTGGCGGTCATTAACCGGAGCATAAACTGTTTGTGAGGGTATGTGCAGGATCATGATGGGCCAAAAGGTGGTGATATGATGGGCATTTGTAAGGTATGTGGCTGACGACTTTCTTTTTACCCAAAATTAATGAAACAAAAAAAGTTTTTAAAGGAGATTCTCAACTTTCCACCAATATAAATTATGCTTTATTTTGAATTTAATAAATTATTATTATTCATTTTCTATTTGAATTACAACTAAAGTCCTGATTGATAGGCTGATTGGAAAACATCTATAGATTCCAAACCGTATCACATTTTTTGAATTTGAAACATGCGTCACATTCTATGCTTCATATACTATAGGATTAAAAATAATAATCTAAATTTCATGAAGTTTTGACCAAGTTAAGGTGGTTAGATGTACGAGTTTTTATATTTTTTAAATTTTTATTAACAAAATCATAATTAATTATTTACTTGGAAAAAAATTACAAAAAAATATGCATCACATTGGGACATGAGTCTTCTACTTATATCTAAAATCTTATAAAAAAAATATTATTATATTATTATTTTATTGTGGTTAGGGTGGTCAGACAGACACCTACTTCTTATTTTTTCCCTGAAATTTAAGTACTACTGCATTGAAATTTCAAATTTTCACCAAATAGATTTTGTTTTTAAAAAAATAAACCTAGTATTTTAGAAACCACATTCAATTTTCTACAAATTCTATTCTTACATATTTTTGAAATAATATAGATAACTTATTCAAATTTTTATGTCAAGTTGCCTAACTCTGATTTTTCTGAATTATTTACCACTTAAGGGCTTGTTTTTTCCATGATGATCCTACACATACCCGTGATTGTCCTGCATCACCCACTGTAGGCTCTGAAACTATAGGTCGAAGCCCAAAACCAGTAGAACCTCTCATCAGACACTGCCTAGCAATGTGTCCCTGCTGTCCACATGAGTAACAACCTGTGCCTCTACCGAATCCTCTGCCACCCGAAGGTGCATTGGATTATTGGAAACTACCTCTACTGACAATAGACTGAGCACTCTAAGCAGGCTGATCCTGTCTATTGCACTTGTTGCGCCACTAGTTGCGGTTCTTTCCTGTTTGTGGACTATTACCTTGTTGTGGTTGTGGATTATTATTCTTTTGAGCTGTACGTTGTTGCTATTGCTGCCCACCCTTTGAGGGTGTCTGTTGGTTCCTAGAAGAACCCCCTATCTATGCCTATCCACCCCGTGGACTAAAACCTGCTATAGGAGCACTGTGAATCTGTACTCCTGTGTGACCACCTAACGCCATAACAAGGTTCTCTTCCACTATATGAGCCTTCTCCATAGCAACTTCCATAGTCTTTGGCTCAAAGAATCTGACTCCACCACTAATGCGGGCATTTAAACCCCTGATGAAGTACTAAACTAGCATAGGCTCATCATTGCCAATACCTGCATACTGCTTGAGTTCATAGAATCTACATTCATATTGCTCAACATATAGAGCCAACTGACGTAGATCATGGAACTTGTCAGCTCGTCGTTGCCTCCAGTGTTCCGATAGGAACCGTGCTCTAAACCTCTCCAGAAACATCTCCCAAGACACTAACCCAATATCCAAGTGGAGCTTCTACTCCTCCAGGTGCCACCAAGTAGAGGTGAATCCTCTCAGATGCATGATAGCGCATCTCACTTGGGTATTGCTACCGTATGGGTGCATGGTGAAACATCTACCCAAGTCTAATAGCTAGGTCTCTACCTCTAATCCACCTCCTGTACCATCAAAAGTAGGAGGGCGTGCCCTCAATAAATATGCATGTGTCCTGCAGTAATAGCATCCTCATGCACTGTATCATCTACTCTCCTTGGAGATCTATCACGCTCTCTAACTACCTCCTGCTCAACTTCCTGTCTAGGTCCAAGATGAGCTAGGACCTCCTCTAATAAAGGACGTATCTGTGAACCCTCTACTCCTAACTGTTCAAGATTTTGTCTCTCATTCCTCTAATCCAACTGCTGTGCCTGATCACTCTAGTGAGGGCTCAGAGGGGGAGTAACATGAGGGATTGGCCCTCAAACTCTACCTCGACCTCTACCATGACCTCCACCACCTCTTCTAGGCATGATCCTACACATAAATAATAACGAGTCTCAGATACTAATCAACCAAGGCTACTAGATAGCGACACTACGTACTAGGTCAACCTAATGGGCTCACGATTACCCAAAGCATCCAGTGTTAGAAACCTTGGCTCTGATACCAATCTGTAATGCCCCGTCTTATAACCTAAGGAATGTTGCAATTGTCTATGTAAGTGTAATAATTTTTTTTAAAATTAATAACATTACATTAATTAGTTGCATACATTCATTAAGTTACGCGACGTCACACTACTTGAGATTCCATGGACGACTTTAGTATTTAGCATTGCACATATTTAATTAACATAAACTTAAAAGTAAGCATTACATAACATTTGAATTCCATTCATGAAAGTATAAAGTACAAATATGATTCTTACATTGCATTTGAAATAATATTACAATACTCATTCATCTGATGAGGTAGATCAATAATAGTTACAATTACATTTTACAATGTTCACCTCTTAACAATTGAGGGATGTTTCAAATACAATATTTACAGTAATGCAATAAAGAAGTACACATTTGTATCCAAGTATGAGTTCTCCATCCATGAAGCTCTCGTTGCCATGATCATAAATTGGGAACCCAACGGAGTAAGGTGCACGTTCCACCCAACCATGTGGTACCCGTAGGTCCACCCCCCGTGTTAGGAGATAGTAATATGGTTTCCTAGACATAACCTATTCACCCTAGACACAAGTACATAACTAACTGATGGTTACATTGCTTCCAGAGTTAAGACAATCAAATATGCTAAGTACACAAGGTAAACTATTATTTTAGGTGGATTGTCATCACAACGTTGTGAAGGTTACCCTGGTGTTTCTTCCTAGGTTCCGACCCCCAACTTGGGTTACCCTGGTAACCTCTTACGAAACTCGGCCCCATTTGCAAACTATTGCGGAATCGAATATCTTTTAAAGTAACAGGATATCAATTTTCCATTCTAGACCTTCTCAACTTATACTCAAGACGGAACTAGCTCTAGCTCTGTCTATAAGTGAGGCATAAACATCTTATTAAAGATTTTAATATAACTACTATGTTGTTTAGTTATCACTGACTTACTAACTCTTTGTAAGTTACCCTGACACCACTTTGTGTGTCGGCCCTCACATAGAGCCACTCCCCTAAACATAACAAAAGAATTCTAAGTTTCCCTGACTAAGGTATACAAGGTGCACAAAATTCAATCATATAATAACATATGACACACAACGGTCATTAAATATTTTATTCATAAAACCAAGTGTCATTACACCATAGTATAACACGTGCACTACCCTAGTCAACTCAAGAATTGCATTTCAACAATAACAACGCCCTTTGTATACAGATCATTCTGGAAGACTTGTACATCTAAGACATTCCCAATTTGCCCAATAAGAAACACGATTATAGCAAATCAAGAAAAATAAACGTTTACTATTCGGATTTACTAAATCTTGTCATTCAAAAGAAATAGCATGAAATTATAGCAACTTAATTGTAATTCTTTTCTCAATCAATAAAGAAAATAACATCATTTAATTCTAATTTTAACTTTCACAACTTCACTTATCAATATCTATCAAATTTTTTTTTTTAACCTTTATGTTATAAATCTAACTGATGTTATTCCTAACATATATTTATACTCAAAAGAATTTCTTATTTCATACTAAAATAAAGGTGAATTTAAAAATTTGTTAAAATAAATATATACTATTAATATATTTATATATATATATACATATATACATACATACATATATATATATATAAATATTATTAAATAACATAAAAATCCCTAAATTGAATTTCACCCAGCATTCAAGTTTTGTTTTAAATAAAATATCCATCGCAGAAATTGCATGACTGTGTTTTCACAGTCACGGGCTGCCATTAGCAGTCCACAGCCCTCCTCGTATGGGGAGGCGGCTGTGCGATAGCCGCGCGCTGCCTGTGAGGGCAGCGCCGGCTACCTTCACAGTTGTCGCCCCATATGGGGGTGGCTGTGGGGTAGCCCTGCAGCCCCATATTCAAATACCCTTCCTTAAATTTAAATGCTAATATAAAATAAATGAAATACATATCTAAAACTTGTGATTTCACCGGTAATTACCTGCATTAAAATGAATTTCAAACCCTTAATTTTGTTTGTACGGTGACGGCGATTTTTAATACAAATATTTATAAAAAAATAAAGAATTTATGTCTCAATTCAATTTATATATGATTATGATAGTACATATGTATAAATATATGTATATATATAATTATATATATATATATATTTTTATATACAAATTCACAGGTTTTTAAATAGGGAAAAATGAGAAATTTCTTCAGGGTTGTAATGGGGAAACTGAATAATTTCTACAGTATGCACAAAATTTTTCCCAAACAAATTCTATTCTATTACCAGAAGTCTCTATTTCTTTTTTCCCATATATATATGATTTCCTTTCACTCAAATGTATTTTCTATAGAGAGAAAGCTACAAAAGTTTTAAGAAATCTACAAACCCTTACAGAAAATAAACAGTAAACAATTTTTTTTTTGAGAAGTACAGGGATATTAATTAAATGAAACTTCTTTTCATAGACATTCTTTTCAACAGCAAACAAATTAAAATCACAAGGAAAATACCTGTTTTCCTTAGCTTCAGAAATATGTCTGTAGAAAAGAGCCTCTATTGCCTGTTGAGTGCAATTCTCCAAAGCTTCTCCAAAAAACCCAAATTCACAAAGGAAGCTAAAACCAACCAAAGAAATCTTCCAAAAATATACAACTCATAGGAAATCACAAATTATTCTCAAAAGCAATTTTTTAACAGCAGACTATATTTTTCATTTCCTGTGAAGAAAAAGTAATCTTCTATTTCCCCAAATCCTAGATAATATCTAAGGAAATCCTCAACCAAAAAGCAATAAATTCACTAGCACACATGTCGAGAAGAAACAAATATCTTCAACAACTTCCCGGCAATCTTTCCTTTCTTCCTTTTTCAAGATTTGAATGCCTTTTTTTAAATAATTTAAAATTTTAATTTTCAAAAATACAAATTTATTTAACAATTAAAAATGCCATTTCCACATAATAAAGCTATTTTAATTTAATTAATTTATTTATTTAATTAAATGAATTTAATCTCAATGATTAAATTATTTAACCAAATAAACTAATTAATTAATTAATTAAAATGTAAAATCTTATTTTTCAACATTTAAAATTAATTTAAAACCACAGTAAATTGAAGTATAATAAACTATCATTAAATTGACAAGATTTTCCTTTCAAAGCAATTAATCCAAGAGGAACAAATAAGACCATCTACGACTCCAAACTAAAACTGACGATGTACTGTGACTGGGTTTAAGACTAGACTAGGATAAACCATGCTACTACCTCCCAATCAACATTTTTGTTGAGTCTTGACATGCTTAGACCTGAGTAACCAAGTGGAGTCGGTGTCATGTACTTGCAATCCTACAATCAACAAATAACATGAATATATATAATCCATTGTACAAACACACCGTGCGTAGAAAATCACGGACATCACAGGGCGCTCGTAAGTGAGTGATGCAACTCCGTTCTCCACACCAATACACGTCACACCAGACTGACAAATTAAATAACAGTTAGTCCATCATAAACATATATATAGCAATAACATCTAAAGGAAATATCTACGCTATCACAAAGCATGTCAGAAATCAATTATCACCATACAATGTATCATCAAATCACAAAGTGAATCCACTGTCACTCAAAATCAACAATCAAAATATCCAAACCAAAGTACCAAAGTCTAACAATGTGAAAACATGCAAATAGAAAACATAAGCATAAATGGAGGGGTACTACAAATCCCATTTTAAAACATGAAAAATATACATATACATACCCAATAAACCTTAATATGAAGAATACTAAAGAGTGAGCTTAGTAATTCTAATGATGCATTCCATAATAAACTTAAAAGCAAACTAAAATATAAATCCAATTGATACACTGTCCAAGTATTACAAAATTGTACCTCTTCCTGACCTAAACCGATTGAGTGATTGTGTATAGACCTGCTACAAAGGCAACTGATATTCTAGCAAAGAATTTTGATGTATCTATCAGGGTGAGGATGGCCACACAATAGTTTTAAGATATTGAGATTCAGGAGGATGCAATTGAAATAAATGCAATTTTGGGGGAATCCATTTGGGATGCAAGATAATCCACCCCACAAGAACACATGAAACTATAGGAACAGTTGAAGCCTTGTCTTCAGAGCAATAGCTAATACATTATACAATGCATCTTCAAGGAAGGCCCAAATTCCATAGTCGTGATGAGTGAGGGAAAGGAGGTGGACACCCTGGAAGTGCTCAAGGGAGCGAGCGTTACTGGAGGACCCTTTGAGTTGCAGGCCAAGGAAGGCCTAGCAATCCTCAACAGCACCACATTTTCTGATCATGAACAGAGTTAGTCACATCATACACTTTCAAAGCTCTTCCTATCATTTCTCCTGGGCCTAAATTTTAATTTCGTTCATGCAGGTGGTTTACACAGAAACCTCACATATCCTTTTGGAGCCCACCGCCCTCCACCACTTTCATTTCCATGAATTTTAAATTCAGTGATTTCAGTGTATTGACAAATACCCTCTGACAAATATTAACACTGCAATTGGAGTTTCCATGTACACAAAAAAAATCTGTAACAGTGGAATGCCTTATGACGTAATCAATATTACAATATTTTTTAATTAATTATTAATAATTATATTTGAAAACAGATTTAAAGTTGGAGTTTTTTTCTATTCTATTTTTATAAAATGAATGTGTAAAATTTGTAACTAAAAGTATTTTCAAAATAAATCATCAATCTAATTGACTAAAAAAATTACTTCTTAAAAGTGATTAAATCTGTGGAGATCTATTGTGAAAAAATTGGCTATGATTTTAATTAGTTGATAATTATTATTCTACATTTTTTCACTATATTCTAAGGACTTTTATATAAAAGAGTTTCCAAGCCCTCCAATAATTTTGGCTTAAACAACACACTTTAAGTTTTGACTTTAATTAGGCGACTCATCTAAAATCACACTAATAGGTCTAGGTCCTATTGGAAAAGTTAATGTGATTTCAATTGAACCATCTAAGCAAGTCAAAGCTTAGAGTGTGTTGTTTAAGCTTGCCCCTTCCAATAAGTAGAGAGACAATTCTAGTGGTGGATAATTTTTTTTCTATAAAGATTTGAATGCATGAAATTACTATGAATTAGACACATGGATCAATAAATCTACTAGAAAAAAATCATATATATATATATATATATATATATATATATATATATATACCTAGAAATGTGTGATGCTCATTATAGAGTCATTTAATATTATGATTTTCTTTAACTTTTAAATATAATATATTTTATTATTGACATTCATATTTATATTAAACGATTGACTACAAAAATTTATATATGAATTTTTTTTATTAATTAATTTAATAATAGATCTATTTGTTTATTACAAGATAAAAAAAATTTAAAAAGAAAATAATGTATAATAAAAATGTATTTTTTCGTTCTTTATCATTCAAAGTACAAATTATCTTTTTTATAATTTAACAAATATAAAAAAAATTGACATATTATTCAAAAGGATGGAAAAAAACAATAACAATATAAAATTAGTTATCAATTTATATTTACAAGTTTATTATTATTATTATAAATTAAATTATTCATGTTGAAAAAAATAGAAAGATAAATATAAAGGATCATGTGTAGAAAAACAGTCAACAAAATAGGATAGCCAACTTTAGCTGATATTGAAGAAGAAGAAGAAAGAAGAAATTAGAAAATTGAGTAAAATTTCCAAACATAATGCTTAATTGTTGGCATTATGAAACAATACTAGTAAAATCCTAATAATTATATTCGAGAAATTTTTTCGCATTTAACACTAGTCTTTAGTTCTAGTTGAGTCAACTTCACAAGTAAGAAAATTAGTATGAAATTGAGAAAAAAATTATTGCCAACAAAGACAACTACGAGTAAGCTATCCTGAAAAAAGGCAATAATTTATGTTTTTTCATACTTAGATCTCTTCACATAATAAAAAAATACATTATATTGACAAAGAACCCACATTTTATTTTAGGTTGAGACTGGATTTTGAATTTGATCTCCACCAGACTCTCCAAAGTTAATACCATGAGCTTAGCAGCAAAACTATTAATTAAACAAAGGGAAAATTAAACTCTAAATACTAATCGTCAAAGTAATGGTTAGGGAAATATGAACTGTCCTCATACTCGACATCATCTTTGGCTTCATATTCATACTCCACCTTGTCTTTGGTTAGGGAAAGTTGATTTTGATCTTGGGCATGAAGATTGTATTCTTGAAAGTAGATTTGATATTAGACTGAGTGAACCTCAAGTTCTTGGGGATCACCACTAAGCACTTTTTAGCGGAGGAGGTGGTGTTAAAGACCCTTTTCTCACTCTGTGTTGGACACTAGCAACTTCTCTTTTTAATTATAGATAACTCTTTCTCAAAAAAATAAATTTGTTGGGACTCAAAGATTTGGATATTATTTCTATTATATAACTGCCATTTTAAAAAAAACTTCCTACTCAAGAATGACCAATAAAAAAAATTATAATTAACTTTCAAAATAGAATCTAAGCATTTAAAACCCTCTAATCTATAATAACTTAAAAAGCATTTAAATAATTCACAAGGAATCCTTTACTTTTTTGCATTTCACCTTTTCTTTTTTCAATGGAATTACTTATGGATGAAGAAAAGCAATGAAAAGGAAAAGCAACTTCCTAGGACTTGTTTATGCAACTTTGAGTGGAGATCACTCTCAAAAATTTGTGTACGCTAAAGTGAGACTTGCAATGGGGAAGTAACAAATATGACTACAATTCTATTTTAATTGGAAATTTTTAGTTATGACTATGGTTTATAACAATATTTTATTTTAGGTTGAGATTGGATTGTGAATTCGATCTCCACTAGACTCTCCAAAGTTAATGCCATAATCTTAGCACCAAAACTATTAAATAAACAAAGGGAAAATTAAACCCTAAACACTAATCGTCAAAGTAATGGTCAGGGAAATACAAATAGCCCTCTTACTCGTACTCGACATCAGCTTTGGCTTCGTATTCATACTCCACCTTATCTTCATCTTCGTATGGGACCAGATAGGACTTGACCATGCCTTTATTCAACCTCCACCTCGCCTTCGTCTTCATTGAGTGAATGTTTTAAATTATGAGACTAGTCAGTTTATAGGATTCAAGAAATAGAATTGAAACTGCTTTTGCAAAACAACAAAACAACCGTTGACCCAAGCAATTTCTTCTTGTTTCTTTCTAACTCTTTGTTGATTTTATTTCTTATGTTGATTAGATACTCGTACTCCTCCACCTTGCCTTTGTCTTTGTATGGGGTAGGGTACTTGTACTCTTCCACCTTGCCTTCATCTTCTTATGGGATTGGTTACTTGCACTTCTCCCCCACCTTGCCTTCATCTTTCATATGGGACTGGAAATTGGTACTCCCTATAAAATTTATCTTTGTATGGGTATTTGTCTTTGAGTGCGCTTTCTTCTTCGTACAAGTATGAGTATTCATAATCAGCCTCATGATCTTGATGGATAATTGAAATAATCCATCCAGGAGTGGGTGGTAGTGGGATTCAAACTCTAGACACTTCGCCCCTGATCTTGGGCATGAAGGTTGTATCCTTGAAAGTAGATTTGATATTAGATTGAGTGTTCACCTCAAGTTTTTGGGATTCACCACTGAGCATTTTTAGCAGAGGTGGTGGTAAACATCATTTTGTCATTGTGTTGGACACCAACAGCTTCACATTTTAATAGATAACTCTTTTTCATAAATATAAATTTGTTGGGAATCAAAGATTTGGATATTATTTTAATTATACAACTACCATTTTTTAAAAATCTTTCTACTAAGTGGTGAATGAGGGTGATTCTACTGAGGCGACTCTATATGAAGGTGGACTTCAAATGGCTTTAAGCCATTGAGGAAGTATTCTCCCACCTGTTGTAAGATCTCGTTCTACAGCCTAAAGTAGATTTTCTCTTAATGTGCTTTATTTCTTGGCAAACATTTTGTTGTGCTTCACTCTTTTGCATTTGTCATATGTATTTTCTCTACTGCTCTGGTAAAAACCTAGTAGAGGAAGGCTTTCTACAACCCCCCACTCACTCCCTCTAGTCTGAACTAGATGCCATCAATGGGTGTGAGTGGACCAAAGCTTGAAAAACCCCCAGATAGTCTGCAAAAAGGGACATAAGGGGAGGCGGTAAAACTGACCAACAATAGTGTCAAGCCCTTTAAATAAATCTTTACCAGAAATGAAAGGAGCACCATGTCTATGATAGATACCTTCATTGCAGTTGCGACGGAAGGGAAAAAACCATGAAAATATTAGAAGCTGGAGGAGGTAAGGTATCTTCCACAATCCCTAGGGTAGATTGCTTTATTCCAAATGAGGACATGACAAAGGTTCTTGACAATGAAGAGAAAGGGCTTAAAAATACTACACAATTTTTTTCACTCCTTTAGACTGTAATAAAACCCCCTCGAGAAAATTCTTTGATGACTGTCTAATGAATGTCTAGAATAAAAAAATGGGAATTGAACACTCATTCTGTAGATTAATCCAAAAAGGTATTTTTCTGATATTCTTTAGGGTTAAATAAGTGCAAAACAAGGCCACTAACAAAGAATTTTGGTCTATTGGAAATGCGGTGTTTAGAGCAGTTGCTTGGTCACCGAATGTCTTAAATGAGGAAGTCCTAGCTTTATCATACCCCAGATGGATAAACATTAAGAATGTGTCGCTTGTACTTTGGAGGTTTATCCCGCAACTCCTCTCACACTGTGGGAGAACCATTAGGGTTGAGGAAACAAAAAATACTCTCCTGCATATGGACGCTCACATCCTACTATCTATCACTCCTGGGGTGGAAATCCTTGATGAAATTGAACTCAAAACAGAAAATGCAATTTTAAATTACAAGATTAAAATCCTAGGAGGTGCCAACGCGTGCTTCCTCTGTAGAAAATAAGGGAATAGAAGGAAAAACTACTCTATCCTAAGAAACAATAATGTGGGGAGGGCTAAAGTGAAAGATCCTAACCAGAATAAAAAGTTAATCCCTAATGCTATTGAGTCAAGGGTGGGCTCGAATCTAGAAATCAGGCTTGAATTTGCAAGCCCTAATCCAAGCGGGCAGAGATTCCTATAGATGCCACTCGAGCCCCACCCCAAGATTTTAGGATGGAAGGCTCTTCTGATCAGGTGCTAATCAAAGAAGAACAAATGGAAATTTCCAGAAAATCCCTGATTCAAGGGATGACGGAGGTGGAAAATGAAAGTAATGAAAATAGGGAAGATGTTAAAACTAACCCAAAAGTAAGAGGGAATATCAATCCCCCGATCAAATCTATTCTTGAGAAGGACCACCAAAGAAGGGGTGGCCACCTCTTCCTTGGGGGAAAACTAAGTGCACAAGAGATGGTCATGCAACATATGAGACAACATATAGAAAAAAATAAAAAAGATAATGAGGGAGCTAAGGTGGCATGGCTATAATACTAAAGAAGAAAAGTTGGCTCAAACCTTGAAAAGAAACCTTAATATTAAAAAGACCTCCAATATGGAGGTAGATCCAAGGAATGATAAAGTAAAAGATTGTCAGGAACAAAGTATAGAATTCTTAAGTTGGACCCCTCTCCCAGGACAGCTGATAAAGATTTTGAAACTAAAAAAACTTCTAATACTCCTACTATGGATGGGGATGACCCCCCTCTACTGATGACAAGACCAAGGGAGGAAATTACCTCCCCTAGTAAGGCCATGAACAAGGAGGGTATCTCCACCCATAGTAGCAGTAGGTTAATTCACATTAAAATTTCTAAACTGGATAAACAAAAAGGGTCTAATAAAGAAGATGAGCAAAAGGGGGCTTTTGACCTCTCAATTTTCAAGCCCTTAAATCAAGACACCCTGCAATTTTTCCAAGACTATTTAAACAGCTTGAACCTAGAAGGGGATGTTGCAACCCCAGCCAAAGATGAAGGAACAATGGGGAAGTGTAGTCAGGGGGGATGTGTTTTCACACCCCAACCAAAGGAAGGTGATAATTAAGATGAAGGAGGCAGCCTAGTGAATAAAATGCTTAAAAAAAAAAGAAGGGGTAGAAGAAAGAAATAGAAGGAAGACTCAATACCCTACCTGAAGAGTAAACTAGGAAAGACAACCCTCCCTAAGTACTTTGACTCCTTTAGGAGATCCGATGATGGGTCCCAAATAATGGAATCAGATGACTCTTAATTGCTTGTCATGGAACATTAGGGGTCTTGGGTCAAGTATCATATTTAAGGAGATACTTAAACCAAGACAAGGAAAAGGACAGTGTGATGCTCAAAGAGCTCAAATTTGTAAGCTTCCAGCTCGAGACAAGCCTGAATTTTATATAGAAAGATTCAACCCACTTTGCTACGAAACATGAAAAAGGGGAAGGAGGTACTGCAATTCTAATTGCAAAAAAGTGGGCCAAATGGGTTACTAACTTAGGTGTTTCTCCATGTAACAGAGTTATGTGGGTCTTGATTGAAAAAGATAACCTAAAATTTGGTATATGCTTAGTGTGTGCACCTAATGACTATAGGAAAAGGTGTATACTCTAGGATTGGATAAGTGAAGTAAAGGAGGTCCCCTGGATCATTGGAGGAGACTTCAATATGATAAAAAAACATAGAGGACAAGTCAGGTGGGTGTGATATGGGCTGGAAAGGAAATGAGAAATTCTTCTCGTATAAAATGAAAAATAAACTCCAGCTCTTTGACCCCATAGAAGGACTAAGAAAAGAAAAGAAAAGTATATGGTTCACATGGTGCAAATTCCAAAAGGGAGAGAAAAGAATATACTACAGATTGGATATATTTTATGTAAACAAGGAAGCATTTTAGCTTGATATAGTGGAGGATTCCAATACTAGGGTCAAAGTGACTCCATGGACTCTCTCATATCACCACCCAATCTTGGTCAAAGTAATACTAGAAGAAGACCAGCCTACCACTATGAATAAAGAGGCAAAATTCTTGTTGAATACAAAGTTGTTGGAGAATGAGGATTGTTGTGATGCCATTTTTACAGTTGAATAGATTAACAAATGGGTGCACAAGGGTCTTTCACACATTGAAAGATGGAATACCAATGTGAGAGCCTACGAAAAAATCTTCCAAACAATCGGACAGAAGAAGGAAAAGGACCTAAGGAAAAAAGAGAGCTTATTGCAAGGGAACCTCCTAAAGGCTGAAATTGCCATACAAGAGGAACCAAAAATATAATCCTAAATGAGGTGTTAGTATCTATGAAGGGGGAACTAAGAAAAAATCAGTTGCTAAAGGACCAAGGCATCAAAACTTGGGCAAGGCTAATTTGGGCCTCTCAAGGGGATAGAGGCTCAAAATTCTTCTTTAAATGCCTAAAAAACAAAGAAGCCAAAGAGAGGGTTAATGTGATTTGGCACAATGACAACCTGAGCAAGGATCCTGAGGTTATTCAAAGTTGCTTTCTCCAATTCTACAAAGAATTGTTTACATCATAAGGAAATAATGCACAAATTCAAAAGGAAATAAATTAATGCAAAAAACTAATTCCAAAGAAGCTATCTGAACAAGAAGCTAGCCAACTAGACAGACCCCTCTCCTTGGAAGAGGTTAAGGCAGCAATCCTAGCACTAAATAATGATAAGGCCGTGAGGGTGGATGGAATCCCCATTGAATTCTATAAAGAGAACATAGATTGGGTGAGTGAGGAACTCCTCAATGTATACATAGAATAGATTGGGTGAGTGAGGAACTCCTCAATGTATACACAAAAGAAACTAAGGTGGGCTCTCTAGGGAACAAAATTAATAAAGGCATTATAAAACTGATCCCTAAAGAGGGACACAAGGCACTCGTCAAAAATTGGAGACCTATAACCTTGTTGAATGTCTCCTACAAAATTTTTGTGAAGGTTGAAGCCATATAAGGTTGGCAAGATCACTTCCAAAAATAATTAGCAACACACAAAAACATGATTTATCAAGGGAAGATACATCTTGGAGAACCTCCTAGGTAACAAGTTGGGAGGCAATGGAATGGGAAAGAACATCAGGGAAAAACATGGGAATGCTCTTAGTGGACTTTGAAAAGGCATATGATAGGATTGAGTTCCCATTCATATTGATGATCCTTGAAGCTTTTGGGTTCCCAAAGAAAATCTGCAGAATGATTGAAACTCTTATCAAAGATGACAATGCACAAATAAAGATGACAATGCACAAATTGAGATAAATGGATGCTTGACAGAGGAGTTTGAGTTGCAGAGATCCATAAGGCAAGGTTACCCCCTAGCCCCTACACTTTTTGTGATAGTTTTTGATGCTCTACACTATATCCTTAGAGACAACCATCTAACCCCCAAAGTAAATGTCCTTGTCCTTCCAAATAAAGTGGAGAGCTAATTAACCTCTAGTTTGCAGATGATGTGCAACCTTTATGGTAAAGTTGGAAGAAGAAAATGTGAGCCATCTCATGGGAAAACTTGAATTCTTGGAAAAAGTAGAAAGCACTAGGATCTCAAAAGCCAAGTCTATCATGCTGAGTTGGGAGGAAAATCATCATTGTGTTGAAAGGTTGGGTCTGCAATTGTGGGGACCAAGTAAAATGGTTAGATACCTAGGGATCCCTTATGCAATCAGCCCCAGCTTGAGAGACATGTGGGAGTGGGTGAAGGGAAAGATTGAGAAAAAGTTAAACAATTGGAATAATAAGTACCTCTCTCTGGCAAGAAGGGATCAAGTGTGCTAAAAAATTCTTGCCTCTTATAACATTTACTACTCCTCAGCTTGGCTCTTCAATAGCTATCATTCAAAATAAAATCAGACAATTCTTATGGTCTGATGGCAGAGGTAATAAGAAAATTCATGCAATAAAGTGGGAAATTTGTTGTATGGATAAGCAACTAGGGGGCCTAGGACTCAAGAACCTAAAACAAAAAGGCTTAGCCCTAGCTGCAAAGTGGATCTGCAAGGCTCTCACAAGAAATGAGCCTTGGAAAGTTTTGGTTAGAAACAATATTAAGCTTGCTACACCAAAAAAATCCAAAACTTGGAAACACTTACCTCTTTGTGACTTGATCTTTGGCAAGTTTGCAACAACCCCTGTTGGGTCCAGGGTGTTTAAAATCTTGTGGAAAGCTTGGGAATCTTCTAAAGATAAAATCATAAAGAAGTGTCAAATTGACATTGATATCAACAAGTTCTTCTTGGAAAGATCCATTTGGTGAAATGTATTCCACAATGAAAAGCCATTGGCTTTATTGCAGGGGTGTTCTACAAAATCCTAGAACCAAAAAAATTTGTCCCTCTTTGACCAAATCCTGATATAGGGTAGACTTAAATGTTGGGATACCCTGAGAACTGAGTTTGACTTGCCTCAAACTCATAAAAGAAACTTTGAAACCATTAAGAAAAACATGGTAATTCCCATGGATAAAATGAATGGTAGGAAGAATAATGCGCATGATCTTAATTGTTTGGAAAATAATAGCATTGCAGGTTTAAATGCAAAAGAGATTTATGGTCTTTTGGACAATAATCTAGAACTTGCAGAAGGCTTGAACCAGAAGTGGAGGTTAAATTTAAATGATAAAGATTGGAACCTAATCTTCAGACATAATTGGAACAACACCTTGGAACCCAAGAAGATAGCATTTAGATGGTTGTTGTTGATGTGCAGAGACTACCAAATGTGGACTCCAACAAGTATCCACTTGTCTGTAATATCTATAAAAAATATAATTCTATAATGCATGTATTTTTTGACTTTTTTTTGCTAAAGAAATTTGGAATATCTTTAAAATAGAATTGTTAAAAGATGGGGAAACAAAAGATGAAAGAAAGTTAGAAATTTTAATGGGAAATGAAATGGCTTTGGGAAAACTAATAACTTACTCTGGTTAATTTTATCAACTGAAATATTGTGGTTTATTTGGAAGGAAAGGAATAAAGAAATCTACCAAGGTTGTAGAAGAGATATTACTAAGTTTTATAGGAAACTCACTCTACACTCCATTTATGTGCAGGTATCCATCAACATCCAGGCAACAAAGGAGAAATTCCAAAAATTGGAGGAAGGAAAAACATAAAACAATAACCAAAAAGTGGCATTTGCAAAGCAGTCGTTGGAACATAGAGAGGTTTGCAATACTAAGTAAAGTGATTACTTGAACAGTAGAGGTTCAAATCACAGAAGAATAAACAACAAAAGGAAAACAAAAGACAATAGCACTTTTTTGTAAAGTTGTTTTTATACCTTTGTATTGTTACCTTCATAATGTAAAAATGTTCTAATGTAGAGAGATAGCAAAAATACAATGGGTTGAAGCAATGGCACCAAATCAATGTACTAATTGTCACTGGTGTTGTACTGTTATTTCAACTATATTGAATACAAAAAGAAATCTTTCTACTCAAGAATGACCAATAAAAAAAGCATTTATAATTAGTATTCAAAATAGAATCTAAGCATTTAAAACCCTCTAATGATCTATAATAACTTAAAAAGCATTTAAGTAATTCACAAGAAATCCTTTACTTTTTCACATTTCACCTTTTCTTTTTTCAATGGAATTACTTATGGACAAAGAAAAGCAATGAAAAGACAAAGAAACTTCCTAGGACTTGTCTATGCCACTTTGAGTGGAGATCACTCTCAAAATGTTGTGTACGTTAAAGTGAGACTTGCAATGGGGAACTAACAAATATGACAACGATTCTGTTTTAATTGGAAATTTTTAGTTATGACTATGGTTTATTATAGCAATTATGTTGTTTTTAAAAAAAATATATTGATAATTTTTTTCTTTCAATAAAAAAAATGATTATATTTCACATTTTAATTGGAATTTTTCATTGGTCAATTTTTAAAATATTTTTTAAAAATTTATTTGTCAAAGTTCAAATTCATTTTTAGAAAAGTTGTCATATATATAATGTAAAAGTTAACAAATACTATTTTTTTAATTTAATTTCATGTTTATATATTTTAAGAGTTTTGATTCACTTATTAAATCAATGATTCATCATCCTTGATTAAATTTGTGACTGTAAAATTAGCTTAGGTTATTTTTGTAAGCATTGTTGTAAATTCTCTTTTATTTTTATTTTTAATTATTGAATTGGGTCTATATCTTATTCTTTTTCTATTTTTTATGATCTGACAAAAGCATGGATTATTTCAAATCACACTTTATGTTGGTGTATTTTAGAACCAACTCTAATTCATATGAATAATTTATAATTTGTCTAGGGTTTATCTAGAAATCAACTATAAAAGGACAAAAATTGTTACATCAACATCATGAGGGCATAATATATGATCCTACATGTTGTCTGCAATCTTTGCTCATCATTATTAAATGAGCCCACCTAAGGGATTCACCAAAGAAAAATAATTTTTTAACAAGTTCTCAAATAGTGTCTCTCGACAACATTTTTCTCGATGCAAGTGTGTCAAGTTGAAGTGAACCTTTCCAAATCATTATCTTTTTTCAAATCATTTCTACAAGAAACTTCGTAAAGGAGAAGTAACTCTCCTTAAGTTTAATTTAGGTTAATCCAATGAAATATGCACAAATAAGTAAAAAAATAGCTTAGATTAACTAAATATAATAAGGAATGATAAATCAAATAAGTGTGCTTTCTATTTTAAGAAAATAAATAATAAGCTTAGGGTACTTAGTTGAATGAATAGAGAATGAGTGTCAAATACAGAAGATTCTAGAATTTATTTGATGATTGATCTAGAGAGAATGTCCCTCTATTTGTAAACTATGTTGGTATTTATATTGGATCATTTTTAGGGGATACATCAAAAATTTGGAACAAATTTATGGTCACAAATTTAAACTTTGAGTTTGGACTTATCCTTGCAATTTATAATGTTATGTTCTAGAAATTTTCCTAATGAATGATAGTCCACTCCATTCCCTTTGAGCACTTGGAGTCTTGGTAGTATTTGTAAATACCTAAAGGGATACCAATTCCTTCCAAGAAGACAAGTTATCCTAGATCAACCCTTACAATGTGAATAGTTTTTTTTTAAAAGGAAACAATGCCCCTAATATGGATATTTTCTACCCCTATTGCACCAAATTGAAATGTGATGTTTTATTAATTGCTCCTAAAATGGTCTACAAGGAATGAATTCTTGATTTTTTTTTATTAGGATATGATTAAAATGAATGCAATAAATGTCTTTACATAATAGCACATAACATCATGCTAGTGTATACATTAAATGTTTGCATACACATAGGTTGACCTAAGCCTACTTAAGCATTTATTGTTGTATGACTCATTGACCTAGACTAGATATTTTCTAGATATTTACCTGATATTTTTCCCTCCTGATATTTTGTCCAGCTCTTGGGTATTTCTCCTTTATAAGGAGACCCTTGACTGTCTAATAATATGAGGTGGAGTTTTGCATTCTATGTGCTTGTTTTCTATCTTTGTGATCTATAGGTTCTCACACATCAAAATGTGTCAACTATGTGTTTAGTTGGCTCGAGGATAGAAGGTGAATGTGGTCAATCACCCAAATTTGAATGTTAAAATTTATAATTAAAGCGGACAAGTTTTCTCCTATGGAAATTTCCTAGTGTTGGAAAATGGTTAGATCTAAATGGCTAACAAATAAATGAGGATAGGTACATATGTGATGAACGAGAAAATAAGGTGAATGTATAGATGAGTTTGTGTATAAGGATAAGATAGAAGTGTATGGGGAAATGTGAACATATGTGGATGGATAAAATTATAGTGTAATAATCCCAACTTAACACAAGATTTTTCCATTTTCCATCATGTTCATGTCTCGAGATATTTCCTCAAAATAGACACAAAATAAAAGGGAAATGGAATAAGTATGTAAATTTCACCATTACATTTTCCCCCTCTTTGAGGTGTATGTGCATCCTTTAATTGGAATACAACTTACTCTTATTAAATTGATCTTATGAGTTCTTTGTTCTTTTTCTTAGGCTTTCTTGCTATTGGGTTGTTATATCTCCATAGTCAAATCTTACATAGTACTAAAGTAATTAAGAAGATTTTGTTAGTCTCTTAGGAGATCTAGGAATGTATATCTTGTATATTATTTAGGGTGATCCCACAGTTGTGGTTTACAATTTTTGGCCAAACTAGACACTGGAATAATTTTTTTTAACTAAATCTTCACTTTCGGGCAACTATAGCGGCTAAACCGTGAGGAATTTGAAGATGATGTAAACTAGAGTTTTGTGAAATTTTGTCTATAGATTCTAAATATAATTTTTTCAAAATTTTTGGAATCAGATTGCACTTCTTTTTCCATCTCCCTCGAAAAATATTTTTTTCAGAAAACAACATTTTTAAAAAGTGACGCTCACTGTATAATGCATAACTTTTTTTCCATGAAGGGTAAAATTCTAATTCTTTCGAATTTGGATTTTTAACTCTAATATCTAGTGCTTCCACTTGGTTATATAGTTTCTTATTGAATATTTTTTCTTTAATCAAGTTTCAAAGTCAAACCAATTATAATTCAGACATAGCACGACCGTATAATGCGTAACTTTTTTTGTATGTGTCAAAATTCAATTTTATTTTTTTTGTTGGATCAAAGACATCAATATATAGTGCACTCATATTTTTTAATTTTTTTTTTTGATAATCTGCTATTTTTCCACATGTGCAAAACAAAGAGCTTGATTTTTGGTAAAAAAATGTACATTCAAAAGAAATAAAAAATAAATATAATAATAAAATAAAATTTATTTAAAATTATATATTTTGGAAAGCTTATAATAAGGACTACACACTTACAAAAAATAAATTTTAAAGAAATTCATTTGATCCTCCAGAAGGTAAATCAAAAGTGGTTTTTTATCAGCATTTTGATAGGTGTCAAGGAGACTCTGTTATAGGTATGGTTTAAAACTAGCGGGGTTCTATCCAAGGGGATTTGATCTAAGGTAGTTTGATCAAACCCTCTTCAATTTTAATGCTTTAAATGGAAATTTTTAAGGCTTAAATCATTATATTTTCTAAAAATATGTGATTTCAGCAAAAATCAGTTCCTCCCAGAAATTGTAAACCACTATTGTGACAGCACCCTTTAGACATTGAATATGTTTCTTGCATTCTTGGATGATCTATAGAATTGAAAATGTGTGACAGAAATTAATATTTTAGGGGTTCATTTTTGTGGTTTTGTATTATAGAGTAATTTAAACCTATTGATGTAGAAAAGATAAATTCACCATTAAGTCCAAATAATTTAAGATAATAGATTTTTTCTATTGTTGTGCCTTGGTTGAACATTAGAGGCCAAATCTATAAATATTTATATTTGAGATATGGTTGTTGGATCCAAACGGTAGTCATCATTTTGGAGCATTTTGGGTCAAACCAAAACTTTCCATCATATCTAGAAGGCCTAAAGCCACATAGATTGAATATAAAATTATCAAACTTGTATCACTTAAATATACCTTGATTCCCTATGAAAAAATTCACCCTCCTCAACCATTCATATGGTCCATACCATATTATTTTGCAAATATTTTATAGAGACAAAATATGTTTTGATAGCATCATCACTACATAGTGCATACACATGAATGGTATAGTTGCAGATATAAAATATTTTTTAGATCACTATTTTAAAAAAAAATCATAATACTGAAAAAAGTAACACTTGCACAATAATTTTAGGGTATTTGGTTCTTGACACCTATAGTCACCGCATATCATCCTCTACAATTGTCACGTGAATAAGGCTAACAACCTTCCACACTCTACTTGTCAATTTCCTTAGCATCCCTCAATGGTTATAGTTTCTTGTGGTAGATCTCCACTAGCCTACCACCACTCTACCAATTTTGAGCAACTCAACACCTCTACTCCACTCGTGCTTAACATATACACCACTCACATGCCATCAGTTCACTGCCTAACCATCATTAGGCCATCACCAGGGGAAACTAACCCTCTCTATCAATACTTTCACTAGGATGGGAAAACATTGATATGCTTTTCTAGAATTTATAATTTAGCATATGTATCACTACATAATTTATATTTTAGAACCTTTTGAGACTCTATTTGGACTCATATGAACTTCTTTTCTAGTATAATTTGTTAAAGATGCATTTTTTTTACTTAAGAATGGTGCTATTGATTTGTATTTATTATGATGCTGATAAATTTTAAATCAAGATCACTTTGCATTTTGAGTAAGTGGAAACTATAAAATCACTAAATATAAATTGCCACAATCAATTTTTTGGAACTTTAATTGTTAGTTCATAATGATAATAGGAAAAGGGTAGCACAATTTAAATTCTATAAATTGAATTTAACAACTTGGGGTTAGATATATGGATGTTGAAATGACTTGGTTCAATGACACTTGTGGATTTGAACTAAGGTGGAAAACAATACATTTAGCATATATTTTCAAAACCTTGATATGTGTGGAGATGGGATAAGACTAAAATAATATCATTCATCGACTTCCATATGAAATATATTATCTTAGAACCAATTAAATAATAAAAATAATATAATAACTGTAAGTTCAAAATATTAAAAAAAAATGAATACGAGATTTTCACCATTATAAAAATATCAAACCATTCAATTCATCTTACTCTCATTATTAATAAATAAATAAATATGGTGATTAATTTCTACACAAATATATTTGTGAAAATATCAATGTGTATTAAAGTCTATTTCCACCAGAGTTCCCTTATGAATGAAGAAAAGAACTAAAAAGACAAAGTAGGTAGCTACCTAGCATTTCATTGGAGAACGCAAAGAAAGTGTTGTGTACTCGTAATTGCACAAAAATATATGACTATCCTTGACTACATGGAGTTTCCTTTGTATTTTTAAAGTTTTTTTTTAAAAGGGTAATCTTTATAGTAAAAAATAAATGTTATGCTTGGGTAATTTGTTTTAAAAATGAGTATACATATTTTTTTAATATATTTACTTAGTTGATTTAGATTTTATTTTATATTTTTTAATAATTTAATGCGTAAATATTATATTTATTTGTGAAAGTTAGTATTTTATTTATTAGATTTTATATTTCTTAAGTATTTAAATTCCGATCAAGGTGTTGTATAAATGAACAAAACTTATTTTAGTTTATACAATTAAGAAGAATTAAAGAGTACTTAACAAGCATAATTTATATCTTTAGTATAGTATTTTAGTTTGGCAATATTTTCAATCTTATTCAAAATCATTAAATCAAGTCAAGGGTTTGACTAAGATGAAATTTAGGAGGCTAGTTTCCTTCCTTTACAATTGTTTCAATGGACCTTTGGTTTATTGGTGAAGTTGAATGCTTTTGAATAGCCCACCATGGATTAAGTCTTGTTGAGTACAATACCCAACACTATAAGCGATGAGGCCATGATTGTGCCCCAAATGAATATGGTAGAATGAATACCCCTCAATCTTAGCTCTTAGCGGAAGAGGTTTCATTCTAAGGCTCACAAACTTGTATTGGGTAAGCTTAAATCATTCTATGGGTCCATACAAAACCCTCCAACACACACACACAAAGAAAAAAATCTATATAGAATAAAGAAGATTTCATAACCCCGAAGTGTAAAGGTCAAGGCCACAATACAAATTTAGAACCACATATACATGATTTAAGTTATAAGTGTGGAGATCAAAACCACAAAAATAAGACTAGACTAGATTAATGCACAAATCATTTCTCAAACTATCACAATCAAAATTAAAATTAGATCACATCATTTATATTAAAATATATTATTCAATAAATACATCTGAAACTACATACCTTTATTCAATATATCATTATTAAACTATTTATCTAAATTAATTATATTGATTATTTCTTAAATTCATACATCTGCCCAGAATTATTAACCATGAAAATCTAACTTTTTCTTATGAAATAATAATGCATCTCAACATAAAACTAACTAGAAATCGCACCATAGCGTACAATTGGTATGCCAAACATGTGGGGAAGGTCAGTTAGGGAAAATTTTGGTCTATTTTTGCATACATTTGTGTAGTACATGAGTTTAATTGGTAAGTTTTTTTATAAAATGATGTTTATGCAACAAAGGTCTCAATAGATAAGTGTGAGCTCCAAATCAACTATGCATCCTCTCATAGGGATCCAAACATGACTAAAAAGAATCTAAATTAAGAAGATAACTATGCTTCATTACAAACAAGCTCATGTTATTTTTGCAATAGGGAGATAGGGAGAAAGAGGGAGAGATAGGATAGAAGAGGGAGATAAAGAGGGGAAGAGCAAGAGATAGAGATAGAGAGGAATATAGAGATAGAAAGAGATACAGATAGAGAGGAAGAAAGAAATGGAGATAGAGGAGGAGAGGGATATGGATAGAAGGGGAGGGAGAGGAAGGAGAAAGGATAGATAGAGATGGAAGCGATAAATATATAGAGAGGGAGAGGGAGGGAGAGATAGGAAGATAGAGATAGGAAGTGATATAGAGAGAGAGAGAGAGGTAGAGAGATAACGAGGTAATGATAGAGGGAGAGATGAAAGAAGAAATATGGAGAGATATAGATGCAAAGAGATTGATATAGAGTTCTAAGAAGAGGGAGAGAGATGGATGGATAGAGGGGGAGAGAAGAAGATAGAGCAAGAGATGAAGAGGGAGAAAAATAGATAGAGAGATAGAGAGATAGGTAGAGGGAGAGATAAAGATATATAGGGACATGTAAAAGAAAATAAAGAGATAGAGAGGGAGAGGGAGAGGGAGAGGGAGAGATATGGATGGCGAGATAAAGTGATAGAGAGATAGAGATATAAGGAGATATAGAGATAGAGGGAGAGGGAGAGAAACAAAGAGAATTACAAATAGAGTAGAGAGTAGAGATAAAGATATAGAGGGGGGAGAGAGAGAGAGAGAGAGAGAGAGAGAGAGAGAGATGAGAAGAGAAATAGAGAGAGGTAGAGATTGAAAAATAAATTGGGGGGATAGGGAGGGAGAAAGGGAGGGAGAGATGGGGAGTGATAGAGGGGAGTGATAGAGGAAGGGAGAGAAAGGGAGATAGAAAGGTAGAGTGAGGAGAGAGGAAGAGAGATAGGTAGAGGAGGGAGAGAGAGAAGATGGGGAGAGAGGGAGATGTAGAGAGGGAGAGGGAGAGGGAGAGGGAGAGATATAAATAGAGGTCAATATAAAGAGGGAGAAATAGGGAGTGTGTGTGTGAGAAAGTGAGAGAGGGATATGGAGATAGAGATAGAGCTAGGGAGACAATTATATATAAATAGATAGAGTGGGAAAGAAATAAAGAGAGGATAGAGGAGAAGTAGAGAGATATAGAAAGGAGCAATGGGGAGAGAGGGAGAGAGAGAGAAGAGAGAAAGTGGTATAGATATAGTGGGAAAGATAGAAGGGTAAAATAGAGAGAGAGAGAGAGAGAGAGATGCATGAAGAGATAAGGAGATAAAGATAGAGGAGAGAGATAGAGAGGAAGATAGAGATAGAGATGGAGAGATGGAAGGAGAGAGAAAGATGGAGACAAAGATATAAAGAGTTCTCTCTCTCTATATATATATATTTCTCAATAATATGACCAACATTCCCCACAAAACGGATGGCAAAGAACAAGCCAAAAAATTAGACTGTCGACACTTTCAGATCTACACGAAAATGTGGTTTATGCGTCTCCATAATGTGACAGTTAGTTGGAAAAGAATTACGATGATCTAGCTATTCATACAAATTGACTTATATAACCATGCAGTCTTAACAATTCATCTTTCAATCAACGGTAAAGACTTTATTTTTCATTGTAATTATATCGATATACCTACATTTAGATTATTTCTTTACACAGTCTCACAAAATACGCTACACTGACAAATACAGTCTCATTTAATGCAGGTTGAGACTTAATTCTGTGTTGGATCCCCACCAGATGCTTCAAAGTTACTACAGCAATCTTAGCACTCAAACACATACCCAAACTATTAACTAGGTTTCCGTGAAATCAAACCCAAAACACTAAATTTTATTGCCATCATCATCATTCGTTGTCTTGCTGGCTCTTATACAGTTTCCATCCAGCGAAAAGAGCAGCAGAAACAGAGCCCACAGCATCCAGCAGAGAAGTCTCCTTTTCCTCTTGAGAATCGCTCGGCCCAGAAATGGACTCCAGTGGAAACCCCGATGCTTCACCTCTGATCCTCGGCATGAAGGCTGGATCATTCATCTTATTTTTATCTGCTTCTTTCAGTCGTTGAAATTTGAAGGGATCGTTGCTAAACTTGACGCGGACGGAAGAAACTCGAGCCATTCTGAGAACATACAGACGGCGGTTGTCCTCACACCACACAACGCCTTGTTCGTCTCTGTGTACAGTGAGCTCAGGGTACACGGTAGGTTTCAGCTTTCCCTTTTGTATTAAAGACACCGATTCTCTAACACTGGGGTGTGTGGAATTACTAAAAGTAGACCTGATATCAAGCTGGGTGAACCTCAAATCCTTGGGATTCATTGATCCATCCTCAGCGTTGTCTTGCTGGCTCTTGTAAAGTTTCCATCCGTAATAACCAGCCACAAGAGCAGCACCCGCAACTCCCAACAGAGAAGCCCCCTGTTGCTCTTCACAAACGATCGACCCAGAAATGGACCCCAGTGGTTTACCTCTGATCCTGGGCATGAAGGCGGGATCATTCAGCTTACTCTTATCTTCTTCATTGATTTGTCGAGAAATATAGTCGTTGTTCACAAACTTGACGCGAACGGAAGGAACTTCAGCCATTCTGAGAACATAAAGACGGCGGTTGTTCTCACACCACACAACGCCCTCTTTGTCTCTGTGTACAGTGAGATCGCCGAACAGAGCAGGATCCAGTTGGCGCCGAAGTATTAAAGACACCGCTTCTTTAACTTTGGGGTACTCCGGATCGCTGAAAGAAGCCCTAATATCAAGCTGGGTGAACCTCAAATTCTTGGGATTCATCATTACACGCTTTTCATCGTCAGAGGAAGGATTGAAGGCCATTTTCTCACTGTGTTGGGCACCAGTGGTTTGGCGTTTTAATAGGCAGCTTACCCAGCTCTCTCCAGGAAACTTACAGCTTACCGAGCTCTTTCCAGGAAACTTACTTGTGACACAAGCAGCTGTGATAATTTTGTTTGTGGGGCACCCATGATTATCTCTATTTGTTTTAAACTAGTGGACCATGGGTAGCCAGTGAAAGTGGTGGATGGTACAAATCAGAAATTTCCTAGTATTTGTGTATGTCATTTTGAGTGGAGAATATTATGACTAGTAATTGCACCTTGGGGTGCAATAGGTACGCCGAAGACATTGTAGTTAACTATTTGTTAAATTTGTTTATTAACAAATGGGAAAAGCAACTGCTAGGAATGCCTATGAGGAATAGTGTGAGTAGTGGAAAAAATTGCGATGAATAGAAGGGATTCATTCAAGTTCCAAGATTTGTGGATGGTATAAGAGGGATAAATGTGGTATAGTGGTGAGAATTGTAAGTTAACATATAACTTAATGTATTTTGAAATTTTCAAATGAATTGAATGCATAATATTTGTATATAAAAGGAAATGGAGAAAGTTGTATTAATGTGTTACAAATACAATTTGAATTTTTCAATTGAAGACATAAGAAAAGAAAAAACAATCTAAGTCCTATCCTAGCTAGCATGCTGTATGGGTGCGTGATATATTAATACAAATCTGTTGTAAGGCATTGTTCAGAAAAATCTCATTTTCTTAAATAGAAGTGACAGAGTTAAAAGAGTGACATGATAGGACCATTACTCCAAATAAAGAAGAAAGATATGTGTAGTTATGACTCTGTTTGTCAACCTAAATAGAGCCTCATTGATCGTACCTTTGAAAATTTGAGAATTATAACAATTTGGTTAACAATGAGTACTAAAAAAATGCATTCAGATATGCATGGTGGTTCTTACTGAGTTTGTTTGGATTATATTGGATACACGCGGTGCATTTAGAGATCCAAGTACGCTTAGTATCTGCATTGACAATGTATCTAGTGTAGTTAATATTTCATACAAGCATCATCTACCATGACCAGTGTTAATTGTAATCATATAGGCTACTATACATGAGACAATGTCAAGAATGCTTAAGGTTGGTTCAAGGAGCAAATACTCCGCTTCATAAGAAATTTTGAAAATATGGAGTCGTTCTTAGCAGTTATTGATGTATAATGGGCTATAAGCAATGCTGAATATTTCCCACTTTCCTGAATATTTTCAAATTTCTTGTGACTTCACAAAGGACAATGCATAAAATTTTAACACCTTTTGATTACCATCTAGAACAATTACAAACAATATCATATCTGGTGGTGAACTGCATAGATTAACATGAAAATATTGGAAATGAAATTAATCCACTGATGTTGTAGCAGCATAGCCATTCAGACTTATAATACTGAAAACAACTACAAATCTTATGTTATTTTTGGTGGTAAATTGCACAAAAATTATTATTGATTACCAGTTATTATTGCTGGATGGAATAAGCAATATCAGAAATAATAAAAAATATCAGCTGAAAGTAACAAATTACCAGTTCTGATGGCTTCATAGAAGTGTGAGTAAATCATCAAATGTTGAAATTGCAGACCCCTGTAATCAATCACAACACCTTATGGAATGTACAACAACCTTGAAATATTAATTGAAAGGTAGCAACAGAAGCTACCATTCCTATTTTTGCAAGTATGACAACCTTAAATATATCATATAAAACTTTAAAGCTATTCTCAAGGTATCGGCTAGGTATTAGCAGTAGCTTAAAATTATTTAAATGTTGCTCAGTAAAAACTGAAGTACAACAGTCCTCAATACTATATGGCACCTCTTTGCAAATCATAATCATTAATATTTATTAATATCAAATGGTACAGCCAGCCATGGTAAGTCAACAATAACAGTGATTCAACCCTAAGATCTCAACAAAATAAATACTTTGAAAACTTAATGCATGAAAACTCAACACAACCAAAATAATTAAAGCTAGAAATATTCTGCAAACTCTTCCCCCATTATATTCTGCAAACTGTCTTACAAAGTCTTCAGCAGCCCAGGCTTCTTCTCAAGCAACTCACCATTGGTAATAAACAAAAAGACCCTCGCTAAAATGGGAAAATCATATAAATTACCCACAACAGTTGCAAAAAATGATCCTGCCGTGTATAGGTTCCCAAAACAGCTCACTGAAACCAAGGCAAGTGACTTACCTCAAGATTATGCACAAATTGTGTCTTTCTGTCAACGATACCAAGGAGAAAAATGTGCTGAGTTTGCAGGAAGACCAAATCCGATTTGCCTACAGATAACAACATAATTGTTTTAGAATCAAATAAAACATATTAAAAAATTATCTGGCCATGTACAGGTTCCCAAAAAATCTCACTAAAACCAGGACAAGTGACTTACCTCAAGAATTTGCACAAATTGTGTCTTTCTGTCTTTGGAAGTGATTAATCTCCAGAGAAGATTCCAAGCCAAGATCTTTTGATGATCTTGTAGGCAATTCAAATCGAGCCCATTTGATGAGAAGGAATTTCTGGTGGGAGGGCAGCCAAGACAGGGTTTACTTGGAGTAACTAACTATTAAGTTTTTTTTTTTTGTCCATTTTGCTAATATTCTTCTTCCACTATATAAACCTCATTTGTTAATAATGTTTTACAAATTTATTTATTCTGAACAAAGGCTGAATCAATCCCATCAAGAATGGAAAGTCATTTTGCTTTTAGTTCAATAAAGGAACAGTGTGATTGGATAAGAGTGGCAATGCATCAAAATTATTGTGGTAATTTTATTTGTTCTTGAAGCTAGCAATCTTTATATTGGAACTTTTAAAACATGCTTTTAAGGAGTTTAAAAGATTCAGTGTAGAAGTTCTAACCTATTTTCAATAGCAGAAGTGGCAAGGCAGACACACTGTTATACCAAAATTCTATCAATACTTAAAATAGGTTGATGTATTTGACAAAATCTTTCTAATAACCTTTCAAATAAACCCACAACCAAATTACTCTCAACAGCCAGCACCCACCATTATATTTTGTCAAGATTGTACAAAAGAGCTTGAATACAAAATTACCATGTATTATGCAAACCCAGAAACACAGTGAACACTATTATGATATTTAGAATTTACAGAGGCACAGAGGCAAGACCATAATCACATACTCAAAACCAGCAACATGGTTAGAATTTACATAAACTCTCACAAGACCATAATCAAGGTTTTAGGATATGAACCTCAAAATCGAGGTCAACCAAAAAGTTTCCATGACTAAATTCTATTTTATTCTACTAACCTTGTCTTCAAACTATAACTCAACAAAATCAGCTGCTTGGCAACATCACTCAGTGAAAGCCTTGCATAATTGACTAAAAAGTCCAGATTGCACTTAACTTTTTCCTTGGAAACTGTCAATAAGATAGGCCTTCGCTTACACAAAAATAACACACGCTGTTCTGAAAACCCTAAACTATAAAAATGCTACATTTTTTGTTCTAAAAGATTCTCCTTGAGTCGGCCAATGGAATTCAAAGTAACAACAAACATGGGAGAGCCCTTGGTGAGTCCAAAAGCCCCTGCCTGTTTAATTAATCTCAAAATAGTGTCCTATGAAAACATAAGCATCCTAGAAACCGAGCCCAAAAGTTCAGACAATGCCTCACCCTCATAACCAAGTGTTTGCAGAAATGAAATTGCAGGTTTGAGCCCACTCTCAATACTAAGGTTAAAAAGCCTTGCATTCACAGATACGAGTTTGATCAAATCCTTTTGCTTCATGCAAGTCTTAAGGAAGTTAAGCTTGACCTTAATGTTTTTATCGGGGTCTAGAAGAAAAACCCTAGGATTGTAATTCGCCACTTTCTAAGATTTTGAGATATATATGGAAGATCAAGCCTTGGCTGAAGATTATATAATGGCCCGGGTACCAATTGAATTGCATTCATGTGTGCAATTTATAGGAATGGAAAACAAATTATTTATAGGACACAAAAATTACCTGAAAATGGCGAAAACTCAAATTGCAGTAGATGTGAGGTGTGATTACTGCAGAATAGGTGAGATGCCCTGAGGCTCATGACTTGAGCAAAAGATCTATGGGGGACTCTTTTGCCCCTTGGTTAAACTATTCTTAATAATTTTTTGACAAATAAGAGCCTCGCTCTTGAAGCTCTCCTTATCCTAAAACCCTACCTCAAGATTCTGGACAATTGCGCATATCCTTCAATCATTGCAGTCTAGGAGACCACATCTCTTCGAGGCATCTTTTCAAACACTCCACGTGCCTTGTCTATGCTTCAACTTTTTGCATACATATCTACCAGGGATGTTGCAACTACATCTAACAAAATTCCTCTATCCTTTATGCTTTGATGGATGTCCATACCCTGTTTCAAAGCCCCCATTTTGCACAGACAACAGAGGAGGCCACTCATGGAGGCAACGACGGAGAAGACGGAGGGCGGAGAGGAGAGGCGGGATCTAAACCAGGAGCAAGCCAAGCGTCGTAGAGAGAGCCCTCCATCCACAGGCCCCGCTTGAAGAGGAGAAACCAGGGCCTGGGTGGTGACGCCTCACGCACACCGCAAGAAAGCTACTGGAAACGAAGGTGTGAAAACCTCTTGCATGCCCACTATGTAGTTTGAGACCGTCCATACACAAATGAAGGTGTGAAAACCTCAGCGAGGGAATGGCGTAAATGCTCAACCATCTCACACTAGTGGAGAAGCGAAAGGTCAATACCAGCGAAGAAGACTTTGGAGGAGCGGGGAACACAGCTGGGAAATTGGCCTAAAAATTATGAACGGCTGCAATTCATTCAATCGTAATCGAGCGCCTGTCGAGCAATCTGCACCCTTGGACATGAAAATGGGTTGCAAAAGCTAAGCATGGGGACGCCTTCGGCGTAACTACTCTGTGACATCCGCCTTCGGCATAACTACTCTGTGACATCCGGGAAAAAGCATTGACGGGCTCGGATGCATTTGATCGCAGGGGATTGCCTGTCCACGAATCTACACCGTCAGATGTACAATGACCTCGTAAATACTAAGCGTAGGACGCCTTCGGCGTAAAAATAAAATGATATTGAGTACTTGAAATCAAGATTTGTAATTGTGAGGATAAAATATTAAAATATGGCTAACCTTCATTCGGGAGTTTCTATTTTCACTTTTTAATTGTAATTGTAATTTAGAGTAAAGGTTAAGTTTTAGAGGTAAATGGTTTAGGTGGATAAGACTAATTTTGTGTCTATGATGTCCTGTATGTTCTTTGAGATACTCAATCTTCTATATAATGATTAATCAACAATTTCAAATCTATTGTGGCAAATTTGTTTCACATCTAGAGGCACACATAGACTTGTCATTTTATTTTAAAGAATTTTAGCTAGAGGTATCATATTTGATAGGTAGCTTTAGTCTTGAGATTTGAAGGAGTCAACTCAATTATATATAATAGCTTAGGTCTATAAGAAACATGAAAAATGAATATTAGATGCAAAAATCTTTATAGATTTCACTTATTAAAATTTTGTTTCAAATATGGAAGGTTTGGATGTTTGCATGCCCGCCTAAACTTTACATAAAAAAAAATGCAGTATTTTGCATCTAGTGGTGTCTTGTATATTCTCCTACAAATTTGAGTTCTTATATACATCATGGCTGACTAGCAATTTTAAGTTTGTGCTGACAAGTTTGTTTCACAACCAAAGGTGCTCATAGGTCTTAAATTTTATTTTGAAGGAGTTTAGTGAGAGGTCTAACATTCAATGGGAAGCTCAAGTTTTCAAGTCCAAAGGAATGGATGATATACACATGACACTCTAGACTATTTTTATTTGTCCTTTAAACTAATCTATGGCATTTTAATGCTAGCACCATACTTCAACATAGGTTGTTTTGTGCCCTTAGTAGAGTGCATTACATTCAAAAATAAATAAGAGATTTTTATCGATCGGAAATACATGCCTTGAATGTCATTTACCAACTTCTATATGAAATATATTATCTTACAAACTAGTCAATACATAAAAGAATAATATAATTACTATATGCCCAAAACATAAAGGGAAAAGAGCTTGGCTTTACTATTTTCTTTATTACAGAAATATAGAACTACCCGATCCATCTTTATCTACCTAATACTATGAGAGAGGACTCAATAGTTGAGTAGATACCAATAGCTATGATACTATTTGTATATTTAAAATTGAAAATTTCAAATACAATGTATTCTTAGTTGTGAGAGAGAACCCACTAGTCAAACACCCAATACTAATAATTGAATAAAATGTACTCATTAGAAAGGAAACAAGGCATGTGATGCTACACTGCATCAATAAAGCGTAGCCTAATGAACAACTATTGGTTTCTTATGTACAACTATTGGTCAAACCATTTTTTGGTCTGTTAAGACACCTCAACAAAAGAAATTTAATGACATGTCATGATAATGATAGAACAAAATATTTAAATTTTCCACATGCTTGATTGTTTAATAATATAGATTGTTAGTGCCACATTACATGCATATTACCATACAAATCTATAAAATTAGAATGCACCACTATCCATAGCAAAAATCTTTACACAATTATATTTAAAAGCACTTTCAAACATATCAATGACTACCCAATTTTTTAAAATACAAAACAATCTCTTTAACCACAATATCTATCCAATATTTTAAACATATATATAATTATATTATTATTTAAAATTTTAAATATTTTAAATTTTAATTAATAAATAAAAAAATCAAACGTACATCTGGAATGGTAGATAGACAATATGCTTGCTTACCCCAAATCAAAGAAGGAAAAGAGTGATGTAACGATTGGAGAATTTCTTTGTGAAGAAGAAAATAAATGAAAAAAAAAGCTTCCATACACGTTAAAGTTAAAGCATTGGTGGGTACATGAAAGAAAAGAAAAAGAAGAAATGCAGCCATTCTGAGCAGATGCAAATGAAAGCAAGATTCATGAAATTGCCAAGGAAAAATATGGCTAATCCTCTTCTTTTTTAAATCGAAAGAAAGCTTTATTGTAGAAAGAATGATACGTAAGACTATCCAACATCTTTCTTTTTTTAATATTTTTGCAGTTGTGCAAGCCAATTCTTTCAATGTGTTTTCACATTCTCAATTTTTTTAAAAAGTTTTTTAAACTAGTGCTTGCATCCCAGTAAGGTGCAATGGTTACATCGATAGCAGGAAATACTTTGGCAATATATTGAAGGGCAGGGGGGGAAAATCGCAAGAAAATGCGAATTGCTTTTCGCAAGACTAAGTATTTATAGCAAAAGTCAATTGGCAATGTGGTGCGAGAAGATTTGAATATGAACAAACGTAACTGTATTTAAATTGGTATGTTATGCTTAATGATTTTACAACATAATATATTTTGTAAAATGAAAGAAGGGTTGTAACTTAAAAGGTCGATTGGACCAAGTACAGGTGTTGTTGGCTAATGATACACCTTGTGACCGAGTGTAACATAATCGAGAACTGTATGTTGCGAGGAAATATTTTTATAATACAAAAACTATTTTATAACACATCAAAATCACAAACTCAAGAGATTGGTCATGTATAATACAATTGATGGTGGTTGACAATGAGGTTCTATGATATATGCCATTTGTCTTCAAGACTAGAACAAAAGCAATGGAATGGTTAGATGTGGTGATTTTTTTTTTACTTGTATAATGATTTCTATGTATTCAATTTATAGTTCTACTATTATTATAAAATATTTTTTCCAATGTATGAATAAAATTACCATAAGTTGAAGTTGTTGAAGTTGTTGATGACATTGATGCCTGTGATTGATATGTATGCTTGAGTCATGATCTCTCGTCCTTGTAGCTGATTTTGTCATGGTTTGTAGCAGATATCTGCAAAAGAGAACTTTGTAAAAATGGAATTGATGATCTGACAATAACTGGGAGACATGTGAGGGAGGAAGGAATAAGAGTTGTGTACCTTCACTTCTTTGAGACAGTTGTTGTAACCGAGCTTCCTCTTCTTTCCTCATAATTGTGTATGGATTGTTCTACATTTTGGGGTATCTCTCAAAGGAGAACATTGGTTGAATGCGAAGGTCATTCAATGATTTGACTCTAGATATAGCTGTAAATGTTAGTCCTTGCCTTTCTACTTTCCCAATGTCAATCATTGCTTTTTGTAGCGTTAGGCCTTGGGACTTGTGTATGGTGATAGCCCATGCCATTGTGAGCGGAATCTGCCTTCGGCTGCTCAACAATACAGGTATTATCAGTATACTTTTGGGGTCATCTTCATTCCATGGTGGCCCGCTATAATTATCGATCCTTGCTACAACGTACATTGGAACATCTGGCGGTTTGGAACCAGGGTTTTAAACGATCTCAACAACTTCACCTAGAGCTCCATTTACAAGTCCTACTTGTGTCCATATGTTGGTTGTGAGCATGATGTGTTGCCCTCTACAAAGCAATTTTTTTTTTTCAAGTTTTTCATCAGTAGTTGCATTACCTGCTCTGGTCCTTGTGCTTATTGCGATACTTATTACAATTGGACGATTCAACAATTTTAACATTCTATTGTGCAATCTAACCAAATCATTGGTAGCGAACAAGTGCATTGAATTGTTGAATTCTTCTTTTTCACTCGAGGTGAACTGCTTGTCTGTGTGTGTCATTAGAAGTTTCCAATCCTCTTGTGTTGCTTTTGCATTTCGTATGTTTTGCAACATTTGACGAAATTGTCTTTGTGTTGGAGTCTCACCTTGTTGATGAAATACTATTTCTAAGGTGACAACGGTCGTGAAATGGTGCGACAATGTTTTTGCATTTGAGTGTTATGTGTAAATAGGTTTATCCATCACAGGAGGCAACTGTGCAAGGTCACCGATCAATAATATTTACAACCCACCAAAGTATAGATGTTGTCGGTGCGAGAAGGCCTCATGTAGCCTCACATCTATTTTCAATAGTAACTTTGGCCCTGTGAAGCTCATCTCATCAATCAACATATATCTTATGTGTTTCATCTCTTCCTGAAATGTTGTTAATGCTTGGCCCTACAATGGGTGCATTTCTTGGATAGGAATCTAGAGTGTTGAATGTATAGTTGATGAATATATATTAAATAAAGCAACCCCTATAGGAGCTAATGTGAGCAACTGGCTTCTTTGTTGCTAAGTATTACTCTCGAGTGCTTTTCTTATGCGAGTAATCAAGTATATACCTGTTGTTCCTTGAACGATCATGTGCAATGGTGTATCTGAGTGATGTTTGTTGTGGTCGATAATATGTGTGAGTGCTAGTTTTTGTTTCGGCGACAATGTATAGTTTGGGACATCAAACTTACATGGAACATGCTCTTCCTACATCTACATGGTTTTTTCATGTTTATGAATTATGTGGTGATTTCGTGAAGATTTTGGGGCACTGCAAGTTGATCCCATATGTTATTGCTATCAAACTCACGCTTGCCAAGCATCTCAAGTTCATTTAGGTTGATGTTGTTTGAGGGGCCTATTTGTGAAAATAATTCTCATTCATTCATTTCTATTATGTCCCTTGAGTCCATCTCAGTTTTGTTGTCTGCTTCTTTGTCGTCAATGCTTTCTTCCAATCGGGTGGTACGAGTGACATGCCATACATCATATTTGGATGCACCCATATGCTTCCAATTTGCAATTATTGTATCCTTAGTAATTCCTATGTCGATTTCTAAGCTTTGGAAATGTTTGTACACTAGTAACTCACTCTAGAAAAATGTTTCAAATTGGTTTGAGTCCTCCTTTGGGATGTTGTAGAACTTTGCGAAAACATTGAAAATCGCTTTTACCTTTCTTTCTTTCCATTTGCATCCCTTGTGACTTGCAAAATAGGAGAAAAATAGGGCAGATTCGATAGGGTTATTGTCTCCAATTCTAGAGATCGATTCATGTAGGAATGAAGGTAGCTAGGTTTCAGGTGTCTTTCATATGTTATTCTTGTTATTCGATGGAACATTTTCCATCCAACATTCAAAGATGTAAAAGGTTGATTACAAACAAGCAGCAATTTTTGAAGCATATGGCATGTTTCTTGTGCTCCTATATCACGCTCTTCCACAATCTTTGCCATGAATTTTTGATATGTTGTGAGGGTTGGGTCATTCTATTTTTTGGGTTGTAGATATTCTTGTTAACATATCAGTACAAGTCTCAGATGCTCTCTTTGCTTTTGATGCATATTTGGCAATTTACTTTAGTACAAGTGCTCGTGAGATGACAGGCTGGCAATCTATGTTGGCTCTCCATATTGAAATCATTTTTGGATTGTGTATGTTTAGCCTATCATCATTCCTTGTAGGTTCATATTATTTTTTCCCATTGTTGTCACATGATAAGGTAGATATAATTTGTTCTTTCCATGGAGCTTTGTATTGACACTCTAGCTTTTTCCCCTTCTTGCGTAAGCATGTTCCCTCTCTACATTTTGTGTGCTTTTGGACATGATTGATTATCTCTTCATAGTCATGAGAGGGGTTTGTAGCAAATATCTTGGTTGTGTCTAGCAAGCATGGATCGTATAGCGAAGATTGATAAACTGTGTTGTTTCTACATGATGCATCACGAGGATTCTAAGCACCGACATACCTATTGAAGAATATTCTTGCATGTTCAACTTCTGCATTGTCCTCCCAATCAAGTTTATCCATGTCTAGTGCATTTTGGATCTAAAGGAATCCATGTACATGTACAGTGCCTTGATGCTACCATTCATATATGTACCAGTAATCTTTGGCACCAAGGAGTTTCTCAATAACTTCTTCGCAGAATACTGTGAATCGTTGATGCAATTATAATTATGTGGTGTGGGGGTTATTGATTACATTATATCTAAGCGTTGTTTATTTGTTTTCATTTCCATTGCTATGTCATTTGAGAACAAACATTGTAGGTCTGGCCACTTTGTGTCTATTGCACTTAATGTGAAGAATAGAGTGGGAGACCCTATTTGGTTGATCATATTTGTTAGTTCAACAAGACACTTGTTCCAATATGGTCTTCTGCCCCGCACCAAAGATCCAAAGTACATGAGCTCTTTAGCTAACTATGTGTTGGGGAGATTTTTCAAGTGTGCACAGAGGTTTTCAGTAGTGGTTGGCATGTTTTCTTCTACATTTTTTTTAATGAAAATTGTTGTGAGGCCTTGGCTATGATGCCACTCATAAGATTAAACATGAAATATTGAAACCTTAGATGCCTTCCAAATATTTGGTCATGAAATCTCATCAAGTGGAGTACATACTCATGCATGTGCACTTCCCTAATTCGTGGTTGCATTTGTAGTGTAGCTCCATTTGGAAAGAGTGACATAAATACCATATCAAGCAACCCCTCAATATTGTATTCATTTATTGGAGATGAGTTTATTTCGGGCCAATCGATAATGTTGTTTGTGTTGTCCTCAAGGTCTAGTTTTTCTTAATAATTTCTAATCCACGGCATCTGTTTGGAAATCTAGCCACAAACGATGATGTTTTTACAATGCTAGTTTCAATTTTGTCTCCATCATAATCGATTTCATTATTTGGAACCACTATGTCTTCGCTAGTTTCAATGGTGTGGAGCATATTCGATATGTCTATTCTTGCTTCAGGGAATTTCTCTAAGTGTTCAAAACTTATTGCAACATCGTTATATTATGGGTCATATTTGACTTTGTATTGCAATGCATCTCTGATATGACTTCTACTTACATAACAATCATAATAATTCCCTTTTGTATGCAGTCTTCAAACTATGAATACATCCAAGTCTTGTATTCTTCGTGGAAGAACTTTTGCAATGTTCTTTATATCTTGTGGGAAGCTAATTGTGTGACCACTATATTTATATTGGCCTCCAAAAGTGTGGGTTACTTGTAGTACTGGGTTGACTCTGGCAATGAGCATTTCCTCCACTTGGGTTAGTCTTTTCAACACAATAGGTTGTTCTCCTGGGTCCATATTGTTGAGTGCAGAGAATTGAGGTATGCCTCTCTTGGTGAAACATCTTTTACAAGTAGCATTAGTATCTAATGAATGGAGAAACATGCTTGGGTAATATTCCTTGCATATAATGCATGTTTTTCGATTGGAAAGCACATCTATTCTCTGTCGGAATATTTTCATTGTTGTCATTAAGTTAGCATTGTTGTTGAATGATGTTCCATGTTCCATGTACTTGTTGTCAAACAAATTGCACCCGAATGCTTGAATATTGAAATTCAACAATCTGTTGAAACATTGGAACTAATTCCAGGATGTGGGTATCCTATAAGGAATTAGACCTCCAGATTCTAGGCTGGTTCCTATTTAATTTTTTGGTTAATAATTGAGTGATTTGTTGGAAAAGGGAGAAACACTAAATCTAAATGCAAGAAAATTCTAAATTGAAGGTGATGCACCTAATTAATAAAGATCTGCAATTTTGATTCACAATAAACCTCAGAAAACTAACCACACAAGTCAATTTTGATAGTTTCACTGCAAAAATTGATTCTAAGGAAGGCTTTGAATAAATTAGCTTTGAAGGAAAACATGATTTTCACAGCAAAGAAGAATATTATTCATTTACACAAACTTAGACCTCTGACTTTAACTATTCGAATGCATGCAAATATAAATGAGACAAAGATTTTAAAGGTTCTGATATTTAAACACAATAAAACTTCATCAAATCATTCATAAAGACAGCCAAATAACAAGGCAGACTTTGATTCTACTGTAATTTGAAGGAATCTTTGCAAAAAAAACAAACGTAAACCTGTAAAACACTGTTGTATTAATCTGAAAGCTGAGTTACAAAGATGTGAATGTAATGTGTTTAATTTCAAAGCCTTTAAATTCCTATCACGTTCATGAATACATATACACAGAAAAGCAATTTTAATCACAGATCATAAGTTGTGCTATTAATTTATCCTCTCCTTTAGGTTGTGAAAATATCGTTTTTCCTTCATTAAGAATGGATTGCCAAGCCTCCTGATGAAACACTTATATAATTAGATTGCCCAATTTGAGTTGTGGAAATAGATTCCGTAATAATCAGTTGTGAATCAATCTACTCATAAATATCAATTAGGTGCATCACCAAGGTTTTAGTTTCAGTTTCATGCATTTAGCAATAGTTCTTTTATCCCTTTTCTCAAAACAAATCATTCAAGTACCTAATTGATCATCAAATAGGAAGCCAGCCTAGAATCCGGAGGTTCAATCTTGTTATAGGTCACCCACAACCTGAGTTTGATCCAATGTTTCAACAGATTGCTGAATTTAACTATTCAAGCGTTCAAGTGCAGTCTGATTGACAATTTAGTATTGTTGTGTTTGCATATGTTGATATTGCCATGTTTGTTTTTGTAAATATCTAATGCGCTTTTCTGCATTTATTTCCTCTTTATGATGAACATAGTAATCCTGACTTCTATCACAATGTTGTAGCCTTTGGGCTTCTATTTGTTGGGGGCTAGTTTGACTTTGTTATAAAAAAATTAGTCGCCTTTGAGTAGCTATCTCTTCTCTATGGTGAGCATAGTGAGCTCAGTTCCTTTCTCGGTTTTGTTGTCTTCTGATCTTTAATTGATGTTGGCCAACTTCGTTGTTTCCTATGGAGGAGTCTGCCATTTGTAGGTCTAGAAATTTTAAGGTAAATTAATAATAAGTGCATAGTAAAGGTACTAAAACAAGTGGACATAACATCAATGTGACACCAGTGAAGCTATCAATGTTCAAAGAACTGCATTCTACATATCTATACACGCAAAGAGACATATACATACTGTTACAATCATCTTAATTTAGTGTACTTGTCAGAAATGTAGTATAAGCGAAGCATGCCACAATTAATATAAAACAACAGCTGGGTTTCTTTTCATAAGCCCCCTAAGAGCCTTCACCATACATTGTAGCTAAAGTGAGTGGTGGTGTGGTCCCTGCATAGGCGATAAATGAACACCAATGAAACCAGAAAACTTACAAAGTTGAATTGTAATTGTAAATCTAGAGATATTCCTTACTGGTTCACAAGTATTTGTAGTATGAGAGGAACAAGAATTGATGGAAGAAGTCAAATGTGCATATGTAAATGTCCAAACAAACATGTACATATTGTTACAACAAGCATTACTAAGTGTGGGGTGTGTGCAAGAAGTTGAGTCCACTTTTTGGCCAAAAAGTGGAAGTGTTTTCCCTGATTTTCAGAATTTGACACATTTGACCTTAAAATTTGAAGCACTTAGAGATGGAATCTTCAAAAAAGTCACTAATCTTAAAATGTAGTACTTAGAGTCTAGTTTCCAAATATTTAATTTATTTCAATACCCAAATTGTAAAAATTGAGTTTCAATAGGCGTTTCTAAAAACCACTGTTTAAAAGTCAATTTTTTATACCATACCATGCACGTGTACGACATCCATATTTTGACCTAAATTATCATATTTTTCTAAATCCTTTTGGGAAAATATTTGTGACTCACTAAAACTTGTTTTCAATATTTTTTTATAATTTTTTATTGAATATTTCTTTTTATTAAATATTTATTACATATTTGTCATTTTGAAAAATCATCGTGTATACACATAAGATGACCTAAAATTATCATTTTTATTTTTTTTTTTAAGCTGAAAGGAATTGTCGAAGTTTGTTCTCGTGCAATCCATTCGTCAAAATGTTATGTTGATCAAAAGTTATTAAAATACTAAAAAAACCTGATAATTCAAGTTTATGGACTAGTTTCATTAGAAATGAATTGAAAAATAGAAAAAATAATCAAATTATTAAAAAAATTACATATTTGGAATCTCCACTATCTCATCTATAATGGGTTTTAATTTCGTAAAAAAAATCTGCAAAATAAGTCTTCAAACATATGTCCAAAGTCATTATTTTCCTGTGACATTAACAGGACCTTCAAGTTGCAGGTCAAACTAGGTCCAAAGCTTAGGTTCGGGTCCCCAAGCCATTTCCCGAACCAAAAAACAAGCCAAAAAACCCGCTCAAAAATTCATAATTTAAAAAACGGGATCCCGTTTCATAAAAAGTCATTTTTATGGTTTTATGAAAGCGGATCTGTTTTGAAATTCTTCAAAAGCGAAAAAATTTCTAAATATGGAAAGCTTTCAAAGCGGGATCTCGTTTTGAAAACTTTCGAAAATGAAATTTTTCAAAAAGTTTCCATTTTGGAAATTTTTCAAAGCGGGATCCGTTTAAAACTTTCCATTTTGAAATTTTTCAAAGCGGGATCCCGTTTTGAAAATTTTCAAAAATGGAAATTTCCGCGGGATCTCGTTCCAAAAAGCGGGATCCCATTTTTTAAACTTAGGCTCAAGATCCCGAAACTAAACGGGATCTCGTTTTCTAAAAACGGGATCCCGCTTTTTAAAAATGGGATCCCATTTATTAAAAAGCAGGATCCCGTTTTTTGCAAGCCGAATTCATTTTTTTGCCTAAGGCAAAAACTTCCACATTTCGTGGACTCAACTTTGTGCCCTTACCCTGTGGCCAAGAAAGGTGCAATTTATGTGGAGCATGCAGAACTAGGAAAACAAAGGAAGAAACATAAGATTCTACATATTTCCATCCATCTAAAGGCATCAACATGATATTTTCATATTAAAAGATATCGAGCATAATTCTTTACAATATGATTGTTTTTTTCACACATACCATACATAGTTTTATATATGGAGACATTTACATACTACACTCAGGAGGAAAAGATGGAAGATAAAGTCATAATTTGCATATTTTTTCCTATCAGAAGACATTCACATACTACACTTGTCAAGAGAACATGGCAGATATATTGGGCTACATAGTATGGCTAAGATGATTCCATGCTTTGAAAAACCATCTTTGGTACAACATCGTGGTCCACGGAGGAAGCAGCCTTTTCATTGCACATTTCCTGGATTTTTTTTACCAAAAAACTACTCTTTGAAGTGTAATCTAGTTGTTCGACTTTAGCAATAGTTGTTTTCAAACGTTGTTCATCATTGTACATGTCAATGTTACAGCGCAATGTGAACAGGTATTGCTTGTTCAATACATCTCTAATCACTTGCTCCATAGTTCTCTCAGCAACTTGATCAAATTGCAGGTTGTATAGTTTGTATGTAGGCATGCCCATGAGTTTTGTTGCCCCTTCATCAAATGCGACCGCCCTTATTATATTTGTGTGGTCCTGCAAATTGACTTGAAGTATATACATATAGTCACAATCAGAAAGTATTGCATTACACTTTGCACAAAACCACTTTCCATCATCTATCTGGGATAGTCTTTTCTTGCACAAAACCACTTTCCATCATCTGTCTAGGATAGTCTTTTCTTGCAAGGCTTGTTACTTGATCGGTAAGGGCATGTTGGATAGCAGAATGAGTTAGTTTTTATGAATTGTGTTGTTACCATCAACATGCATTGCAAAGGTTGTACTGTATTTGGAGCTTCTTGCCGAATGCAACTAATCATCATTCTTCTAGCAAGTGGAGGCATCCGAAGGAAGTTAGTAGACGAAGACTAAATGTCAATGTCATTTTCTTTGAACCAAGTTTTAATCTACTTGGTCTCCTCTATTTCACGGTCTATCCATAGTTTTGTAGTGGATGAGGTGTTAATCACCTTGCCATTGAATTCATACACATGCCCATTTCTAATAGTGAGAACTGTTGATTCATACAGGAGGTGCTTCTCTTAGAGTTGTGCACCCTCTTTTTCGGCTGATGGTCCCCATAAAGTAACATCTATAGTTGTATCTATCATGTCCAGTATTATTACAGTCTGCCTTGCGACCTCTATCCCATCTCTTCTCCTGATTGTTGAGCATGGATGTACGCAAATGGCAATTCCAATGGCATCAACGTTCAAGCCGTTGCTTTTGCTTACAAATGCATTGAGAGGTGTGAAAGAGTAATAGTCTTTCGGGATGTAGAGGTCATTTGCATAGAGGGTAACCCTTGAATCAGCTAGAAGAAAAATTTACAACCCACTATTAAGCTTGTTGTAGAGTCTATTAATAAACCATATCGATCCTCCAGATAATGTGTATGTAGCTCCGACAAGGATCTTTTCATAATGGATGTCAGTTGCATCATTGAAGCATTTCACACATGTCTTAGTTCCTTCACAATCTATGATATTGAAGGTAAAGAGGTACCCACTTCCTTTCTTCGTGTTGTAGGTGTGTATTTTTTTCTTCATAGTTACGTGACCTTTAACGGTACACCTTGGTTGGAATGGGTTCAAGTTTTGATAGGGTGATTGTCAATGGGGCCTCCTTCCCTAGAGCTAGATTGACACCAAATAGCAGACGTCGGGGAGCTAGCCTTGTAGGAAGGAAAGGGTTTTTTGAAGTAAGTGAATCAAAGGATTTTGTTGTTGATCGCTCAACCTATTCAAGATCTTCCACACATAGGAAAATTGGCTCCCCAACTATAGCATGCATCATGATCACAATGTCAAGGTCCAGAATAACAATCCATCTAAATAGTTATAGTGAGAGAAAGTATAAGCAACAATACATAATATGTAAGAGGAGACTAAGCCTCATTTATTTTATTTCAAAGAGTAGTGAATACATAAACATACCGTGTGCTAGTTGCGCAAGGGAAATTGTATCTTTTCAAGTGTACTATGGAGCAGGCATGATCTCATTGGAATCTATGTGACTGATGTGCCCAGCCGGCACTAATGCTTTGTGTTTGTGCACACCGTCAGAGATATCCAACCTATATTGATTGTTGTGCACATGTTCAAAGCCAAAAATTGAGGTAGCTATGACTTAGACATGAGGTTCCAAAGCCACATTTCCTTCATACATCAATCTAATTGCATCTGGAGTTAATAAGCTTGCCATGGTGTGAGCTAGGCAAAAAATCCTACAAAAGTGTATTAGATGTAAGGCGTTGTGCAAAGAAATCGATACAACAACCTTTTCGTCAAATAATAGCAGCTAATTGTTAGATATAGTAGAGTAGGTCAAAAAAGATCCTAACAACAACATTCAAATGGGTGCAAGGAATAGTGCACGTAGAACAATTAGATTTTGTACACTATCTATTAACCTCTGCCTCATTGTGGGGAGCGAGCAAAGAAAAATAGATACTCTCTATGCAATTCATTATGGGCTATACTCATTTTTTACAATCATGTACATAACATGTGGGTATGTGCAGGATCATCATGGAAAAAATAGGCCCTTAAGTGGCAAAAAAATCAAAAAAAATCAGAGTTAGGAAACTTGACGTAAAAATTTGAATAAGTTATCTATATTATTTCAAAAATATTTAAGAATAGAATCTATAACAAATTAAATGTAGTTTCTAAACTACTAGATTGTCTAAAAAAAAATTTCTATTTGGGAAAAATTTGAAATTTCAATGCAGTGGTATTTAAATTTCAGGGAAAAAATAAGAAGTAGGTGTCTATCTGACCACCCTAACCACAATAAAATATATTTTTTTGTAAGATTTTAGATATAAGTATAGGACTCATGCCCTAATGTGATGCATATTTTTTTGTAATTTTTTCTAAGTAAATAATTAATTATAATTTTTTATTACAATTTTTAAAAATATAAAAACTCGTATGTCTAACCACCTTAACTTGGTCAAAACTTCATGAAATTCAATTGTTTTTTTAATCCTATAGTATGCAAAGCATATAATGTGATGCATGTTTTGGATTCAAAAAATGTGATACCATTTGAAAACTATAAATATTTTTCAATCAACTTGTCAATTAGGACTTTAGTCATAATTTTAATAGAAAATGAATAATAATTACTTATTAAATTCAAAGTAAAGCATAATTTATATTGATGGAAAGCTAAGAATCTCCTTTAAAAATTGTTTTCATTTCATCAATTTTTGGTAAAAAAAAAAGTCGCCAGCCACAAACACATCATATTGCCACTTTTTGGCCCACCATGATCCTGCACATACCCATGTGTATAGTTTTGATTTTAATAGCTCAAAAACACATGTGTATTCTTTTGATTATAATAGTTGAAAGATACATGAAATTAAGCATACACAAAATTCACAATTAGAAATATTGAGTTAACTATAATATTGTTTGATGTATTTTTACAATGGAAAGGACCAAAGGACCAAGTAGTAGATAGAGGGAAGGAGTTGTACATTCTTTCCACCATAGCATATCTTGTGACATAATATACATGGTTTCACTATTTATCATGCTAGCAAAAAAAGGGATTTGATGTCTTCGTTATGTATCAAGGGAGAAACCATTTTCCCCAACATCACAAAAATCATAAGTTGATCTCTTCATTTTGTATTAAGAGGGAAACCATTTTCCCCAACATCACAAAAAACAAGTAGCTATCTAAAACAAGCTATTTACAGTCTACTGTATGTCTTCCAGGAGTGTCAAGAAATCTTTCTTAATCCTAGTAGTATTGCCCATGCCATACAACACATCAAATTTTAATGCTTGAAGGAATTCATAGTACGCATCCAGAACAATAAATGTTGTATGAAATTTTTGGATTGCCTGTTGCACCATTTCAACGTCATGGTTCTGCACATAATATGCACCCTCACATGTCTTCTTAGCATCTTCAATAGCATCATGACAACCTCTAATGATGTTCTCTGTGAAGACTGCAACATTGCTCTGGTACATGCCAACCCAATTAATAGAAGTTGAGTTTGATGTCAAGGAAGAAGAAGCATTAGGTTTTGATCTTGTAACGTCTCCCTCAGAGGAGCTGCTAGAGATGGTGATAATGTCTACAGGTGGTTGTAAGTTTGTCATTACCTAGGGAGTTAAATGGGCAACAAACAATATGAAGATGATCGTAACAGGAATCCTTTTTATTATTTGATAACTACAAAAGTTGCATTTGTATGGTTCATAGATTAACATTTGAAAATGGGCTGGTCTCAAAAATTAAAATAGAATTTCAATAAGATATGTGTTTTTCAAACGAAGGAGGGAACACTCCAAACAAAACATAATAAACCAAACTATATTAACAATCAATAAATAGATGTATTTTACTCTAGTTTAATTTATTTTGTTTTACTCTAAAACTTTCGAAGAATAGTTCTGATTTATGTAATTATTTACTCAAACATTATTTACTAATTCTGATTTATCTAATTATTTCCATCAAAATCAGACTTCTCCATTCAAAGAGGGCAGATGTTTTCATATTAGGAGCAGATCATCAAAGGATAAAAGCAATTTTCTGCAATCAAAGTGGCTTTCTCCATTAATACTAGAGATTTCAAGAGATTTGTAGACTTCTCTTTCATCTCAAAACAAAGATTTTCATTAAAAGGTAGAGGGTCGGCATAGAAAACCAAGGTTTTTTTGGGATTTTTAGACCTTTCTTCATAAAAATCAAACGACTTCTTCATCACAAAGCTTTGATTTTTGTGTAAACAGGTCATGCTTCTTCATCACAAACCTAGATGAGAACTCTACAAAGAATGCACAAATTTCTAAGTTCAAAAACTCTCGTATTAAAAGGCCTAACTACAAACTACAAGAATTCTATGATAGGTCTTCCACAAAAGGCTCATGACTGATTGTTTCATAGGCTGAAATGAGTTGTAGAGTCTCTTCTGACACGTCTCTGCAACATAGCATCCCCATGTTGTCTGTAACATTATGGGAGATGTAACAATACACAAACAAAGTATGCTTTTGTCCACCAATAGGTAGCAAGGAGGGTGCAAAGAACAAAGAATGATAATGAAGGTTAAAGGATGAAGGGTCATTGGTGGAGGAAATTAATGTCTAATGGTACAAATGGGCAGTTGTAGGACATTATTTTAAAATTGACATTTATCAACCATTTGTATGAAATTTGACTTTGCCAATAAAATTGTGAGAAGATTAAATAACAAATGAAGTATTTCTTTTTTTAACAGTCCAAACTAACCACCATGTCACTTTACAGTGCTGACATGGCACTAATTCACCAATTTATTTATGAACAATAATAAAAATAGGATGCACTACTATCAAACACTCTTCCCTATTGTAGGGGAGAGTGGCAAATCTCAAACAAATATCTACAATAGAATGAAGTATTAACTATCAAATGGATGATTGTTCTTTCATTTATGTGGATTTACAGATTAATAGAATAAGAAAATTAGAAAATTAATATTCATATCACATATACAGACAAAGGATGAATTGAATCAATAACATGATATAAGTAGACAAGGCTCCATATTTCATTACTCCCATACTTGAGATGGCCTTCTCAATGGAATGGACTTCACCCTTTGAAATTTTAAAGGCCCTAGCCAAAACAACATCTGGGACAACATGGTTAAGTAGCTTAGCTTTGACTAAGAAAAAGTGTGATTTCTAAGTGAGCAACTTAGTCTTCACCTGATAAAGCTTTGATTTCTGAGCAAACAGGTATTTTTTCTGTGTAAGCAACTCATTTTTTACCAAACTATAATATGATTTTTTAAGAAGCAGGTTAGTTTGACCAAGAGAAAATTAGTTTTCTCTAGGATTTCATGAAATCAGACCGAGGGCCTATCAAATTTAAGGCAGATTTCATCACAAAAGGTGGATTCTCTCATCTGAAGAGCAGAATTTCACATAAAGAAAGCAAAAGTTTTCATTAAAAAATAGGTCAAATATCAAAAAGGTCACCTCTACCTTACTCCTACAGCCTTTGAAGGTCACCTCTACCTTATAAACTTCACCATTATGCACAAACTTCATTTTCCAATGACAGTAAAACACATACAACAGTGTATAATTAGCCAAAGGCATAAAATTCAACTCTTTCAAAATGTAGTGACCCTGAACGCCCTAGTAGAAATGTCATCTCATGAAATACCTTTATTGTGGGAAGATACAAAAAATGTAACTATCGAAAAGGCTCAAGAGAATTTCTAGAAAATGCAAAGAACCCTAATGGAAATGCTTACAATATTGATAAACAAAGAATGCAACAGACTGTTTGGCAGGGTGCCTCCAACCAAATCATAGACAATATAAACAAGAAATGCCTTGACCTGTCTTGGATATCCAGTAACAAGCTTAAGGCTAAGAATAATGACCCAAAAATTGCAGAGAACTTTCTTGCAACAGCTAGTACTCCACAACGCCACCCTCTGGAGTCTCTTGTAGTGACCACGACCTAGATTCAAGAAATTGAAACTATGCAGAAATCAGAATGTAGAATGCAAAAATCATAATGTAGAAAGCAAAAATTGAAACTAGAGAAGCTCAACTGGTTTTCCCGTTCAGCCTCCGAACTCCTCCTTGTTTGCAACACAAAAACACTGAAGGTGAACCCATCTTAAAGTTGGTTGAAATTTATTACCTCCAATGAATATTTGGTGACTTTTTAAATGTTAGGCTATGCACGGAGACCCCAGGAATGGCATAGAACAACGCGAGCTAGCTCTGAGCCATACCCGGTGACGCAAATGTAGGAGGAATGGCCATGCCTAGTGATGTAGTCTTAGGATTGTGGAATTTCTCGGCATCAGACAACAGACAATTTTGATGGGATTGCCCACCCGCAATAGCCTATCGGCTAATTATAAAAACTAACATGTTTAAATTATTATTTTATTTGTCAATGACAAAATTATTGTAATCAATATTACAATAATTAGTTATTAATAATTATATTTAAAAATAAACTAGAAGATAATTTTTTTTCTTATTTAGTAAATGCAAAATTAATAAGTAAAAATATTTTCAAAACAAATTATCTCAATCTAATTGACTAATTTTTTTCTCTTAGAAGTGATTAAATTGGTGGAACTCTATTTGTGGAGAAATTGGTTGGAGTTTAATCGGTTAATAATTATTATTCTACATTTTTTCATAGCATTATAAGGCTTTTGATATAAAATATTTTTCAAGCCTTCCAATAATTTTTGCTTAAACAACACACTTTAAGTTTTGATGGTTTTCTAGGTAGCTCATCTAAAATAATGTGCTAAAAGGTGGACCACAAAGATACAGAAACAATTGTAGTGGTGGACAATCCATATTCTATAAAAGCCGAGAGATATCCTAGTATATATAGAAAATGAATTTGCATGTCGATTACATTTCTTTTATTTGCATGTCAATTACATTTCTTTTATAGGCATGTCAATTACATTTTTTTTATAATATATATAAATTTCGCCAAGCAAGAGAACGTCGAAATAAACATAGCTTCAAAAAATATACACACATCGTGCTTTCATTGTAGAAGCCTCTCGACTTAATTAAAAACATGGATCAATAGAGAGTAGTATATATATACCCACAAATATATGATGCTCATTGTATAACCATTTAATATTATAATTTAATTTAACTTTATAGAAATATAATTTATTATTGACATTCATATTTATATTAAACAATTGACTACAAATTTTATATATAATTACATTATATTATATAAAAATATTCTATAACAAAATCAATCATTTTTTTAACTTTTTAATAAGATAGTGCTTAAATATTTTTTTATTATATCTTAGTCTAAAATTATTTAGACATGTATAATTTATAATGTTCCTAAATTTATATGCATTCCTTAAATTCATAATTTATATATAATTCTAAAGAGTAATTTAAATTTAAAAATAATTTCATTTTTATATTTTTATATTTTTTCCTTAAATCTAATTTTTTTATTAATTTATTTTTAATAATAATACTTAAAATATTATGATTTATTTATTACAAGATTTAAAAAATTAAAAAAGAAAATAATGTATAATAAAAAAATATATATTATTATTTAAAATACAAATTGTCCTTATAATATAAGAGATAAAAAAGATAATAATGTTATATTATTCAAAAGAATGAAAAAGAAAATCACAATATAAATTAAATAAAACTTGACTAAACTCTCAAATTGTTGTAGCAATAGTTGTTAATATCATTTCCTTATATCTAGACTACCAAAAATATGATAGTTCAAAACTAGTTTTCTTTATATTATATCACCCCAAAACAACAAAACTCATTTAGCATGTGCAACACTTTTCCAATTCAAAGTTTAATTATTATAGAATTTTTTACAAATGACAGATAAATTATTTAAAAAGACAATAATGTTGAAAATGATTATTGACAAATTGTAAAAGATATTTGACTAAGTGACATTTATGTGACAGAGGTGAAATTAAGCATTACTACCATCAATTAATTATACTAACAAAATTCCTCAATAAAAAACAATTATAAACAAATCCAACACATAAATCCTACAAAAGAAAACCTAAGGTTTTTTAAGGATCTTAAAAGAGCAACAATTTGGAAGTCCCATTAGAATTGTTACTATAGAGAATAACATAATCTACAAAAGCCTCTTCATAAAGGAACCATGATGACTAACATGTTGCTTCACATTGAAAACCACAATGTCTTCAAGAATAAATATTAGAGACAAAACATTCCCTTAGTTAAATTGATCTTTTTACAGCAGCAAATGAACTAGCATGTATCCATACATATGACAACAATGAGAAGCTCATTTTACTATCTTTAAGAGAAGGGTGATTGATGTTGAACTAAAAAAGCTTATGCCATATTCTAGAAATCTAGATCTTAGGAGATATATTTTGAGATTTTTTACAAATATTCAATGAAATTCAAAGTTGTTGTTAATGCATCTAAACTATTGTCAAGGAACATTTCCTTTAAAATGCATATTCTAATTCAAACTATTACTAAATAGTTTAAATTATCGCCCTTTGACATCGGGCTGTAAATTCAAACTTCCCTACTTCAAGAGATTCAAAGTCTATGCGAATACGTGCAAAGTTATAGCAAATTCAAAGATAATGAGTACATTCCAAGCCTTCACAGATTTATTACTTTCAAATGTTTGAAAACATTGAAAGCTATGGTAAAATTATATTTGTGCATCTTTCAATGCAATCAAATTTATAATAAATACATTTCAATTGTCAAAGGAGGGAAACCTTATAGAATGCAACTATACCTCAATCAATAGTGGAACAATTTATATTTTAATTGTTTGCGTGCCATGCCGAGATTCTAATAAAAGAGAGAAAATTCATGCAAAGCTTCATAAAATCCAAAGATCTCAGGGAATAGATTTTGGGCTTTCACATATTTATGACTTGAAACCCATTAAAAACATTCAAGGTTGCATTTAAATATATGGCGTTGATCTTTATACTCAAATTTATGCTTTCAAATTGTTGTAATCAAAGAGAACCTTATAGAATGCAAACATAGTTCAGCCTCTAAGTAGTTCAATTTTTCATTATTCAGCATCACCACCAAAATTAAAGCCTCAAAATTTTATGTGAAATCTAAGCAATTTTGAAGATTTTGTAGAAAAGATTACAAGATTCTATATATTTATGTCTTGCAAAGTCTTAAAAAATATGCAACATTAGATCAGGTGGAACCTCTTGGATGTCATAAACAAAAAGAACTTAATTGAATGTATATATTACTTAGACCTTAGCGATAGTGTGCAAATTTCTACGCAAAGTAACTTGAAAAGTTGAAACTTGTATGACAACAATGTTCTAGCAAATTCGAAGATATAGGGAATACATTTCAATCTATTATAGCTTTGTGACTTGCAAAACTATAGGGAAGACTTTTTTTAAAGATTAATAGTAATATTTTTTTTATTTGGTATTCACAAAAAAGGATGGATGGTATACAACACACCCTCAAATTTTAAGTAGGGTCCTCGTTTGGACTTTGTTGTTCTAATTTGACATTGTAAATGTTGTTGTTCCAGTTTGCTGCAATGTATTTATTGTTCTTTATGTAATTTTGATACTATGTCTACTGCTGTTATGTAATTTACTACAGCTGATGGCTGTTTTTTGGTCATTATGACTTGTTGATCTGCTTCTCTATAGTTTATTGCTGCATTTTATTCTTTGTTTTTTGGTCATTTTGAAAGCCCCATACACCAACAAGACTAGAGCTATTACTGATAGACTCCCAGCCAATAAAAACACCTTATTTATCTTCTTTAGTAGTCAACTAAGAACAAATAGGACAAATTTATAGATCTAGGTGCAGGAACTTGCTAAAATCTAGCCATCTAGGAACACCTTAATCATGAGGCTATGAGAGGCTAAAGACATATAGGAGGGTTGACCACCCATAGGAAAATCAATCCCTGCTTCATCTTGAAGGGTGTTGAGAAGCATGTGATTGGTAGTCACAACCTCCCTTATTAGTTTAGATATGTCCACATCAGCGGCTACAAGGAAGGGAATGCATCCTATGTGCAAATAAATGCAATGAGACTCTAGCAACCATACATGGGGATTCCCCCAATTATCTAAAAGCACTTACAGATGTGCCACTCCAAGTGCAACTTTATTGGCATGCACATAGATCTAATATAATTTCTACATTTCCAAAATGCTAAAAATAATCTTCATCTTAAAAATATGCTAAATTCGTGTATACTTAAAAGGAAGCAAAGGTCAATCACCTGGTAAAATCATATTCTATGAGAATGGCTCAAGAATGAAAGGATTGAAAAATTCATGGATATAATTTCAAGTTTCTTGAGCTCTATAATAGAAGTAGATGTGCTTGAGAGTCTTCTAGTGTCCACAAAATAGGTAGGAAGGATTGATAACTCTCAGACAACCTAGAACCAAGAGGAAGAACTTGCTAAACAATACACCAAGCAATGTACAAGCTTGGGTTCGAGAATAGCAAATCAGGAAGTATAGAATCTATAGTGCCAAATATTTAGAGAAGATTGAAGATGTCATTTGTGGTTCAACTATGTAACTAGAGGAAGATGGGATGAGAGCCACATATATTCCTCACAAGGTCTATAATTGCAAAATAGCATGTATGGATACTATTTCCTATCTTTTTTCCAGGGCTTCAAAAGTTGAAATCCAATTTTGTGAATCATTTAGGGAGAAATATCAATAAATATTTAATGTCTCTAAGTCATTATTAGAAAATTATGAACAACAATAGAAATAAGCTAGCTAATGATCATAAATATGACGAAAGTGAACAATGTATTTGATGACATCATCTCACCAAACAATCATGCTTAATGTAGGGAGGTGCCGTAAATTCCTAACATATTGAATATGTGGATGCCCTGAATTCCAAACACATTGAATATGTGCCAACATGACTTGATGAGACAGTAATGACATTTAGAAAGAAGTGAGTTTTGTTGCCTTGGATTTATTAAATTATCATTTAATACAAAGCCATACGAGAAAGTGGTCTGAAATAACAATGTCTGTCAAAAGACTCCATTAGTAAGGAAAAATGACTGGTCAAGGAAAATAATTCAAAGTAATAATAAAATAATTCAAATTGTTCCTAATAGATGTGGCAATATTGTCAACTCCCAAAAACACTACGGCATGCTTAAGAACAAAAACAGAGTTTCACCTGTTAAATCGAGAAAGGAAGCCTTACCATGGCATTTCTAGTATAGCATAGAAGGGGTCAAAAACAAATAATTGCCTAAGGCCTCCAATCCGACGCCCACTATATCAAACCCTCTACCTACTTCAAAAATACCACCTCTTCGCACATATCAATGCAAAACTATCATTACCGAGATAAAATGGATTTAAAGAAAAGAGATGTCTTGTTTCCATTGCCAGAGCAGTATGAAAAATCCCCACAAGAGGGATACCATATGAAAAATCCCCATGTTTTCCACAAGATAGAATTCATTCGAGGGATCTAGTCGCTAAAGGATCAGGAAAGCACTGTTTCAGTTCATACATATATTCCAAACTCTATATCAAAACAACAGTTCCTTAGTTAAGAGATGGGTTTAAAAATGCTACAGGATCTCCATAAAAACACAATTCAAGCTAACTTTAAGAAGAGTATCTACCATCCCCAAACCAGACAAAAGAAACGGCATAGCAGGCCCTAAAACAATAATTATTCAGAACTGCCCACAGCCCTCATAGGTTAACCACCATCAACGGCATCAATTTAGGAAACTTCATTGTAAGCCCTCTTGCACAAGAAAATGAGTATGAAATTGAGAATTTAAATCAAGAATAAAGCATTAGATAATTAACATTTTAAACCCATGAAATTTTCTTTTAAGATTGCAATGGTGAATTCAATTACTTGCATAGTCCAACATATACAACTGCGAGTAAGCTATCCCAGAAAAATAGCAACAGTTTTGCATACAAAGTCTAACAAAATAGATTGTACTGACCAAAAAACTACCCACACAGTTCAATTCAGGTTATTGAGTACTCTTCAAAGTTTCTTAGCACTACCATAAGTATAAAATGAACAAAAGGGAAAATTAAATTCTAAACGCTAATCGTAATCGTACTCCACCTCGCTTTCGTCTTCAGAGTCTTCAGCCAAGCCCGAGTAATCGTACTCCACATCGCCTTCGTCTTCAGAGTCTTCAGACAAGCCCGAGCAATCGCACTCCACCTCGCCTTCGTCTTCAGAGTCTTCAGACAAGCCCGAACAATCGCACTCCACCTCGCCTTCGTCTTCAGAGTCTTCACAAAAGCCCGAGTAATCGTACTCCACCTCGCCTTCGCCTTCGTCTTCAGAGTCTTCACACAAGCCCGAGTACTCGTATTCTACCTTTTCTTCTTTGTACGAGTACGAATTCTTGTAATTGACCTCATGGTCTTGATGGCTGTTATACAGCTGCCTTTTTCAATAACCAGCCGAAACAGAGCCCATCTGCCTCTGCGAATAACCAGCAGAAACAGAGCCCAGCAGAGAAGTCTCCTTTTCCATTTGATAAGCATTCCGCCCAGAAGTGGGCGACGGTGGGATTTGAATCCCCGATGCTCCGCCTCTGATCCTGGGCATGAAGGCCGGATCATTCCGCTTAATTTCAACCGCATTCTTGCGGCGTCGATTGCCATAAAAGTTGACGGGTAGAGAATCATCTTCGGCCTCTTTGTTCGCATACAGACGGCTGTTATTGTCACACCACATAACACCCTTCTTGTCTCTGTGTACAGTAGGGTCGCCAAACACATCAGGATCCAGTTCTCCCCATTGCCCTAAAGACACCGATTCCCTGTGAGTGGGGTATGTAGAATCACTGAAAGTAGACTCAATATCAAGCTGGGTGAACCTATCTTCCAGCTCATCCTCGTCTTCATACAGGTACTTGTCCTTCAAGGCGCTTTCTTCTTCGTGCGAGTACGAATACCCAGAATCGACCTCATAGTCTTGATGGCTGTTATAGATCTGCCTCTTCCGATAACCAGCAGAAACAGAGCCCAGCGGAGACGTCTCCTTTTGCATTTTATAAGCATTCCGCCCAGAAGTGGTCGGCGGTGGGATTCGAACCCTCGACGCTTCGCCTCTGATCCGGGGAATGAAGGCCGGATCATTCAACTTACTTTTTAAGGATTGTGGGGCGTCGAGTGCCATCAAAAACGACAGGCACAGAATTAACACCGGCCTCTCTGTGGGCAAAGAGGCGTCGATTATTATCACACCACATACGGCCCTTTTCGTCTATGGATACATGGAGATCGCCGAACACATCAGGACTCAACTGGCCACGCCGTATCAAAGAAGCCGTGTCTCTAACACTAGTATGTGTGGCATCCTTGAAAGTAGAGTTGATATCAGGCTGCGTGAACCTCAAATTCTTGGTATTCACCAGTGCGCGCTTTTCAGCTGAGTACCTGGTGTCGAAGGCCATTTTCTCATGTATGTTGGGCACCAGCAGTTTCGCGGTTAAAATAGGTACAGCAGTGAGCACTCTCCCCGAAAAAAAAAAAATTTGATGTTACAGCAACAGGTTTGGATCACTAGGGTTTTACTCTTTATTTTAGTCTTTTCGATAATCCCTCTTCCTTCAAACGAGCGATTGTTCGGGAAAACATATGGGTTTTACGGGAGAGGACCCAGTAATTGTGCATCTTAACTTCACACTTCTAATTATCCTATGTGGAAAATTCAAATCGCTCCCAATTTTTTACAGCAGCTTATTTGGCAAGTCCCCTGCTTATAACTAAGGTTTCAAGGCCACATCAGCATGTTTTTTGTCAAGGTGTCCAAAAAGACCCAAAAAAAGGTGAAACCAATAGCCTACTTATGCATTCACAGCATATTTTATTGAGTGCTAATGTGGAATCACATGATTGGTTGCTTTTTAGATCAAAGGAATACATTTTGTTTAATTATGGGTAGTCATCATCAACACTAACAACTTTGAAGTCACAATTATTGGTCTAATATAAATAACAAAAATTGGACATTATATAAACAACTACTATCACAACTATTGAAACATGTAGGGTCCTTTCCCCTAGTTTATTTTCAAGGAACGGATTAAACATGTTTGGTTTATTGTTAGGGTAGGGTTTCAGGGAGGGGGCTTTCTAAAAAAATTTGAGTGGATGTTGTTGAGATTTTTTAGGATTATTTTAAAGGGTGGTCCAATGAATTTTGTATCATAGTTTAAGCTCCTATATTTATGGAAGTTGGTGGTCTCATGAAGTTTATTATTTTGCATTTTCAAATCAGCAGCTTAAATAAATATAAATTAATAAAAATAATAATTGGTGAAAATTTTAAAACTTCATATGATTGACAAGTGGCAGAAAAAAGACTAAGCTAGTGGGGCAATTTCTAGCCCCACTCCCTTTATGCATGTTTAATTTTTTGAGCTAAAAAGTAGGGTCTCCTATTGTTGAGGAAAAGATTCTAATTAATCATGTAGCTTTTTTTTTTACCTTCATGGCACCCCTTTCTCCTTCAAAATAGATCCCAAAGCCCCCCTATGGGACCTTACCCTTATTGACTTTGGCATCTTAATGGAGAAATTTGTGTTGTGATTTCTCCTTGCTACATTATGAAATTGTTGTTCAAAAAGTGGAATGCTAGGACTTATTGGCAGCATTGGAGACTACCATTGGAGATTCTAAATTTTAGTGTAGGTGTTTTTGGAATAAAGGGGATTGAAGGGCTTAAGTATATGCAATGAATTTGTGGAGTTTTTACTTCCCATGAATAACACTATCTTTGATTGAAATATTTTGTAGGAAAATTTGCAAGTGTTTAAGCTTAAATGAGGATGTGAAATTTGAGACCTTTAGCTTTCTTTCAGCTTTGAACATTCTTTTGGTTCTTGAGGCATACTTATTGGATGGATCAAAATCTATGGAGGTTTTTTCCAATGAATAAATTTATCTTTAAAATTGGAAAAAAATGTAAAAACATTATTATGGTTTTAAGCACAAAATTTGTGACCTTTATCTTTTATTTTGGTTTGAATGATTTTTTTTCTTTTAGGTATTTGCTAAATTAAATTTATGGAGGTTTTACATTTGATGACTAATTTTTTAGTTAATTGGGAAGTGGATTTTTTAGGGCCCGAGTGTGAGATTTGTGAACTTTAGCTTTCATTTTAGTTTGAAGTTTAAACATTTTTTTTGTATCAAGCATTTGTTAAATTTAATGGTGCTTCCAACATTTTTTTTAGTTATGATGAAAGGTACATTTAATATTTTTTACAAGGTCTAATGTCCAAAGTTGAGACTACTAACACCTTCTAGAACAAAATGCTCTAGGAATATGGATCTGGAAATTTATATTAAAACCCTACTCTACATAAACTTTGGAGCCTAGGATAATTGTACATTAGAATTTGAGGTTTGTCGGCCTTGAAATGGGCTCTATATTAGTAAATATCTATTATCTTTGTTATTGGTTGACAGAGGTATACTACACAAATTGAATACATGGCTAGCTATTGAGCTCTAAATTTTGGGAGTGGGGGGCCTAGCTCGATTGGCTAAAGAATCCTATTGCAAGCAAGAGGTCACGAGGTCTAGTCTACCCCCAAACCCGTGGTATCAGAGGGCGTGTCGCGCCAGCGCCACCAGTCACATGAAAAAATTACTAGATGCACTATAGATTATAAGGGGATGGATACCCAACCGATTCTTGCGATCTAAAAAAAAACTCTAAATTTTGTTCTTTCATCAATTTTTATGCGTGTCTTTCTTGAGATTATTTAGAATTTTTTCTTAGAGAGCAATTGTTAAAAATTTCCTTTCCTTGACCTTAATCCTTTTATTATACATCAATAACCAAATCTATTTGGTGAGAAGGGAGTTCCCTTTCTATTTAAAACTAGTTGCATATCTCCTTTGGAGTCAATATTGTCTTGTTCTATGTTGGAGTTTGTCCCTAAGGCCACATAGCTCAACCTAAAACCAAATCTTAACATCTCTTTCTCCTAGATCTTGACATGTTTTAACCTAGTCTTTAGCTCACAATATCCTATTGTTATTTCCTTATGGTTGGTCCATCTATTTACCCCTTAGAATACCTAATAGTTACCATTCACCCTACCTTTTATATATGTTTGTCTCTTTGTGACTCAATACTGTCTTGTTTTGTGTTGGAGTTTGTCCCCTAGGTCATATAGCTCAAACTCATTTAATCCCCTAGCATACTTAATAATTAACATTGACCCTACCTTTTGTATATAACTAGTTAGGTGTGATTAGCCAATACTTTCTATATTGATCTTACCCATATATTATACTTGACACAGTTTGGTGTTCACTAGGGGAGTGTTAAATTATTTTACTTCATTTTAACTAGTTTAACTTTTTTCGATATGTTAATGTAGTAGATGACAATTCTCTTATACTATTGTCGGGATTATTTTCTTGCTTTCACAATAGCAAGTTAAGAATGAGTCTAGTATACATTATTTTTTAACTAAACAAAGAAGCCCTTGCTCTTAGCCCTTTTACTCTAATGTCTAATTTAAATGATTTAACTACTCATCATTTGAATTGGTTGAGTTTCTATGAAAATAGCACAAATTATTCCAAAGTCACACTTTTAGGAAACACTAATAGTTTATTCAACTTTAATCTGAAAGCCACACAATGGATTTATATAATATAATTAGGCTTCTCATCTATTATCAATTATTATTCTGAGAGCTATCATATTATCTAATTATGTTTGGCTAAGCATGGAAAGAAAAATACTCTTGACTTTACATGTATATTCCTCAATAATTGTCATGTCTTTAGCTCAAGGGTGTTGATTAGGTGTCTATATCTTTCTATAAGATTTACCATATTAACAATCCTCTAGTCTCAATAAAATTTATTAATTTTATTTGATTCACACCTAATATTGCCCATGAGACAAATTGGTTTTGTTTTTTTTTTAAATTGATGTGTCATTTAGTAACTAACACCAAAAACTCTTAATGCTTGATTTGTAGTCAACATGCTTCAAAAAAAAAAATGACTAAGATTTTGATGAGTATTGATTAAAACATTACATTTATTATGTAGCTAATGTTCTAGTAGTAGGTTCCATCCCAATGAGCCAACACCCTTAGCAAGACATTAGCCATTTTTTTAACTTCATGTTAACCCTTTCATTAGGGCACCAATGTTTACTTGTATAGGATAAAATAATCAATGAAGAAGTAGCCATCCACCATGAACTTAGATGCATTTACCCAATCCCAACAATATCCTTTGACCAACATGTAAATATATAAAACAAGATGACTTATGGACACATTGATTATAAGAAAACAAAAAAACACAATGTAAAGGGAAAAAAAGCATTTGACATATAAAGTATCTTATTGTAAATAATTCAACACTATTAATATTTTAAGATAAAGAGCTAGAATAACAATAATGATATTTTTAAGAGTGAGTTGGTATTAGACTAATTAATATATAATTAAATTCTTAAAATATGAATAAATAAAATGTGATATTTATTTTAAATTTTTATGGTAAAATATGATGTATATTTTATTAATATTTTAAAAATCATAGTTTCAATCAAATGAACAAATTAAAATTAAATTTTTTTATTAAAAATATTTTTTTTAATAAAATAAACTTATAAATTTAATAACTACAAATATTCTTAAAATGAATTGTCATGAATCTAATTTAAAATTGGGCTCTCAAGTTAAAAATGTATCCTTTTATGGCTCAAAGATCTCCACATTTTGTATAGCTTAACCAGGGTTTTTTATGCACAAATACGCCAACCTTTGGTCACTGTCGCTAATTGCATATGTTTTACAAGAGAACATTAGATTGTATTGGTGTTTCATTTGTGTGTAGGTGTTATCAGCTGAAAGACCCAGGTGAAATTTTCCTTAGTTTAGGTGTTCTTCAATGTTTTGAATATAGGAGAGTTTGAGTTATAATTGCTCCTAATTACCTCCTTTCCATTAGTATTAAGGAACTGTTGAAATTTCCACTACAATAGAACCCCATAATGTTTTAACTAATTCATTTTAATCACTTAAATCAAATCTACGATATTTTTTTAAGTTAAAAAATGCATCCAAGGAGCATAATTTGTATTAAGTAATTAGCACTTGCATCTAAAGGCGGTTCAAGGCATGGGTGTGTGTGAAATAGCTTCAGGAAAATTCACCGTTAGTAATTCATCTTCAATGATTCACCATCAACAATTCATCTTGTGAAATATTCATTGTGTATACAATTCACCACTAACAATTCATCACCGTGCTATATATCCCGCATATATTTTTTTATGCATTCAGCAAAATCTAGATATACTTTTAATTTTTTGAGTGCTCTTGGCCACTTAAATATTGAAAAATGTATACGTGGTGAATATACCATAGAGACAAATTGTTGGCTATACGGGATGAATATGTCACAACAATGAATTGTTGGTTGTGAATTGTTGAGGTGATTTATTTCACTTAAACAAATCTAGATTTTTTCTTTAAAGAAATTTGGTATTATTTGATTTTGAAATATTTGCATGCAAATTTAAAACATAAAGCAATGCAAATGAAAATAGAAAGTTACCATCAAATTTTAAAAAAACACTACTAATGAAAATAGAATGTTCCCACTCAGTTGACACATCAATATGTATTCGGCTTTTACATGATAAGTGAGATTTTGGAGGATTTTACTATTAAATGGCAGGTAATTTACCATTAAATAGCAGCTGAAACTTGATTTTCCAACAACAGTGGTTTGGAGGTGAAAGCCTCCAATATCTCACTTATCATGTAAAAAATAGATAAATATTGATTTCCCAATTGGATGGGAACATCGTATTTCCATTTGGAGTGTTTTTTACCAATTTTATGGCAACTTTCCATTGTCATTTACTTTGTTTTATGTTTTAAATTTGCATGCAAATATTTCAAAATTAGATAATACCTAATTTCTTTAAGGAAAAAATCTAGATTTATCTAAGTAGGAAAAATCTAGATTTGTCTAAGTTTATTTCATTTCATTATTTAGTACTTATTATTAATTATTTAATCCAATCACATGTAACTAGAAATTGCAACACATTACATCCATACACACTCATGCGCAAACACATACTCTTTAACACATTAGCATACAAATAATTTTCTATCAGCGTAATCCTTGAACCTCCTTTAAATACGCATACTATTATTTACATTTGTAGACATTCAATGAACTTTTTTATTCTTTTATCTTTTTATTTTGTTTCTTTTTAAATTTGTAAATAAATATATTTAATTTAAAAATAATAATTTAATTTTTATTTAATTCTAAATTCACAATTTGTTAAATATATATTTTAATTATTTGAAAAAGTTTAGATTATTCACTAAAATGTTACAAATATGATATTAATTCATTTCAAAAACTTGGAATGCATGTATGATTAAGAATATTAGAGAAAATGTTTGGTTGGAAACTTTAATTCTATTTTTTTTAAACTATTCTCAAAATATTATTATTTTATATGAATTTTATTCTCCACCAAAAAGATAAAACACTCAATAGAAAATAATTCATGAATATCTTCTTTGTGTAAATTATCAACATATAATCATAAAAATTGAGTTTAAATAATAATGGAAAACTATGTTTATATTAATTTTATAGTGATTATTTATATATGAAATATTTTATTTATAAATAGTAAATTAAATAAACTAATACTTATATCTAAAGGAGATTCAAGGATTACACCAATAGAAAATTATATATATGTTAATATGTTAGAGAGTACATGGATTAAACAACTAACAATAAGTGTTAAATAATCCATAATGAAATAAATTTAGACAAATCTAGGTTTTTTCCACTTAGACAAATCTAGAATTTTTCCTTAGAGAAATTAGGTATTATCTGATTTTGAATTTTTTGCATGCAAATTTAAAACATAAAGCAATGCAAATGAAAAAGAAAAGTTTTCAGCAAAAAACATTACATACGGAAATATAATGTTTTTTATTAGATAATCAAGGAAGGGCCTTGATCTCGTACAAAGCATCACATCATTGACAAACCAATATTTATCTAGTTTTTCCATTATAAGTGAGATTTCAATGGAGGCTTTCACTCAAATTGGCAAAAAACATTGCAAATGAAATTAGAATGTTCTCATCCAATTGACAAATCAATATTTATCCAGTTTTTACACGATAAGTGAGATTTTGGAGGCTTTCACCTAATATTTTGGAGGCTTTTATCATTAAACGACAACTGATTTACCATTAAACAACAACTCCAACTTGTTTTCTGATGATATAATAGTTGTTTGCAGGTGTGAGACTTGTTTCAGGCTCAAATCTTACACTATATGTAGTCTATCAGCTAAATATTTTAATCGTTCACATTTATAAGTTATAATTAAATTAATTATTTTTTAAAATATTACTAAAAATAATTTAATTGATATCAAAACTTTGAATGACACCTATACATGGAATAACATAAGAAAAGGATTCACTAACATAGCCGAAAGGCCAAATCATTTTTTAGTTTTGGAGGATTGGTTGCAGGAAAGCATTTTACCAAAGGCAATGATATATCTTATTCCAATTTTGGATCAAGTGCTAACCTGTTGAACTTATCATCTTACGAAAAGATGAATGCAGCTAAGCAGCAATTTAGATTTAAAAAATGTGGCTAAGAAGCGAAGGAATAATTGATTTGATGAAAGATTGGTGGACAAAACCAATAGCAGTAGAGGGAACCAAAATGTTCATCTTCCAAAGGAAGTTAATTCACATGAAGAAGAGGCTTAAGCACTAGAATAAAACTGTATTCAAAAACATTTTTGAAGGAAAAACGCACCTTGAAGTAGAACTATCTGCTTTAAATGAGAAAGTTATAAGGCAAGGTATGACAAATGATTATTTTGACTTGGAGAAAGGTTTAATGGAAGAATATGGAAAATAGTTGTGCAGGGAAGAATGCTACTGGAGGGAAAAATCCAAAGACATGTGGCTGGTCGAAGGAGATTTAAATATCAATTTTTTCATAATTCAACAAAGATAAAATGTAGCTAGAACAAAATTGTGCAAATCAAAGTTAGGCAGCCCTGTCAAATGTTAAGTGAAGAAGAGAAGGTGCAAAAGGCGTCCATGGAATACTTTGAGCAGTTACTAGGTGACAATGGCGAAGTGGAGTGGATGCAATGTAAAATAATTGATAATGTCAAAAAAATTATCTCCGTAGATGAAAACAAGTTGTTGGTTGTAGCCATAACTTATGAAGAAGTCAGAGTAGCAACTTTCCAAATGCAACCGAAAAGGCCCCAGGCCCTGATGGTTTCAATGCTCTCTTTTACCAGGTATGTTGGGATTTCATGGGTAATGAAGTGCACGAAGTGGTGGAGGAATCCTGGAGAAAGATGAATATGCTCAAAGACTTAAATAATACCAATATTGCACTCATATTGAAGAAAAAAAACTATGATTCCTTTTCGGACTATAGGCCCACATCTCTATGCAATTTGATTTACAAGATTATCGCCAAGGTAATGGAAAATAGATTAAAAATCATTATGCCCCAAATAATCTCCCAACAGCAAATAGGCTTCGTAACTCAAAGGAACATCATGGATGGCATTGTAATTGCTCACGAAGTGTTTCATTCCTTGAAAAAATTAAATAGAAAAGGCATGGTAGTGAAGCTCGATTTGAGTTTAGGCCTATGATAGGGTTTGTTGGAGGTTTTTAATGAAGGTAATGGAGAAAATGGGCTTCTGTAAGAAGTGGCTAAAATGGATCTTTTTGTTGTATATCAATGCCAAGGTATTTTTTTTATTGTGAATGGATCTCCTTATGGGTTCTTTAGCAGTGCCAGAGGAATTCGTCAAAGGGGATTCCTTGTCTCCCTTCCTCTTGGCGGATGTTCTAAGTTGCCACATTGAAAAATTGTGAAATAATGGCTTGTGGCGAGGCATAGAACTGACCCTGTCCCTACCAGCTATCTCTCATTATCTTTTCACTGACGACACAGTTCTATTTGGGTGCTCAACGGTGGTAGAGGCAGAAACAATGAAAAGGGTGGTAGACAGGTTTTGTGTGGAAGCAAGGCAGCTTGTGAATATGGGAAAATCTATTATTTTTTCTTTAATACTGGTAATGGACTACAAAGGAGAATTTCGAGTGTGTTGGGCTATAACATTGGTAACCTCCCTTCAAAGTATCTAGGTATCCTTTTCTTCAATGGGCAAGCCAAAAGTAGTTTGTGGGAGGATACAGTTAGAAAATGCAAAACCAAAATAGATTGTTGGCGGGGTGGATGGCTAACCTTAGCAAGAATATTAGCAATGCTAAAGGTAGTCATGGTTGCCATACCAATCTATATGCTATCATGCCTTGAAATTCCAAATATAAGGTGGTGAAACGATTAACAAGCATTCAAAGAAAACCACTATAGGATGGGGCGCATGAGAAGAAGAGAATCTTATTGTTGTCATGGGACACGGTCAAGAAACCAAAGGAGTGTGGTGGTGCAGATGTCAAAGCTCTGGAGGTTCAAAACAGGGCTCTAGGCACTAAGTTCATTTAGCGAATGTTCAAAAACCTAGAGGCACTCTGGTGCAAGGTGCTAAAAGATAAGTATCTAGATTCCCAAGTAGAGGAAAGAATCCTTACAATAGCCAACTCACAAAAGGGGTCCGCAATCTAGATTTTTATTCTTAATTGCAGATCAGTCATAACCGATCATGTGACTTTGGTTGTGAGAGATGGAAGTCATGCCTCTTTTTGGCACATTCATGGAATGGGTATGAACACTTGGATAAACTTCTAGGAATGGAAGAATCTATCCAATTAACAATCATCCAGTACGGAGATAACCTTGGATCTTATGTAGATATTTGGAAAGTGTGTGGCAGGTTTGAATATGCGTGGAAGGATTATAAAGTTTTGGAGCCCAAATCTAGAGCCACATTAAATGTTGCTTTGGCTAAGAGGCAAATTATGTTCACGAGGGAAGCAAATATAATTAAATGGTGTGATGCTAGCTTCGGAGAGTATTCAATCAAACTTGGATATGAAATTATAAGAAAGGACAAAGCAATCAAAATGGCCTTCACAATTATGTTGGGGTAAATTTATTCTCCTAAAAGTAGGTGCTTTTGCATAGACAACCCTCCACGAAAGGATTTTAACTGGGGAAAGGTTGGCAATGTATACTGGTATATTGGGGCCTCATAGATGTGTGCTATGTTTAAAAGATGAATCAATTCAAAATCTTAGTGTAGTGTGAAGTTGCCCAATGGTGTTGGTATACTTTTTGCTCCAAATTGGAATGGGTAATCCCTCTTCCAAATAATTTTTTTGGCATTTTTGAATCATGGCCTATATTGGGAAAAGGTTCCACAAAGGTGGGATTGTGGAGAGAAGTCCCTAATATGATAATTTGGACACTATGTGGGTAAGTGCACCAATTTGTGACACAATTTTGGTGTCAAATTGGAAAAATTCACAAAAAAGGTCGAAATTGGCCATTTGGTGCACACCAAATTTGGTGCTCGCCAAATGTCAAAAGCAAAATAAAACCAAAAAACGAGTTTCAAACCCTCATTTCACTTCAACCTGTGGCTTGGCTTGGAGGATTTGAGGTCTACAACTCACGCTCATGAAATATCATCCATTATTTGCATCCTTAGTTTGTGATTTTTCACGAGGATGCTGCCAACACGTCAGAGAGGTCGAAGATTGCAAAAAGGTATGTATTTTTATTCTATTTATTTCAAATTTGATTTAGAATGTAGATTGAAATAGTTTTTTATAATAAAACTTTGTTCTAATTCTCAGGGAATAAATTTCCACCTCGAAACATTGAGAATTCACAATCACCCCCTCACGAAGAGCCTCCTATACAAGAACAACCTGAAATCCCTCCATCAATTAATAGGCATCCTCAAGGAACACAAGAAAATATTCTAAATCAAATCGAAAACAATAAAAGATACATTGAACAATTAATTGGAAGATTAACCGAGCATGTCGAAACCCACCCTTATAGGAGAGGGATTGCTAAATCATTGAAGTCAATTGTAAGTCATGTAGGAGAAATAAGCTAGAAAATAATTTTTTGGTCAAATAAGAGGCATGAGACAAGATAATTTTATGCTAGTGGTTTTTCATATGCAGATGTTAAAAAACAAAAAATTAACAAAGCCGACTTGTGTGCCCTATTTACATATTTGAGAACCATTGCACCTTTGTCTCATCCATGCAGGAGTTTCCCCATCCATTGGTGCCACGATCAGTTGATTAAAAATAAATTTTGAGAGCAGTGGTGGATGGTATTTGACCAACCTCCATGCAATAACCATGAAGTACCACAATATTTTTTGAGGAAACTCTATTGTGAGTTTGTCCTTGAAATAAAATGTCAACCTATTTTGACATCTTAGACTTTTAGGGTAGAGGTGGGGGCTCCACAGATGATAGACTTTTTGCACAACGTAATCCACAGTTGGCACCGAGACCCTTGGCCAGACCCATGGTGGAGCATGTCGATGTTCCTTCCATTGTTAAGGATAGTGTAGAGGTGGACACACTGGATTTGATTGACTCACTCACCCAAACCGTTTTACAATGTGTGAGGCCTCTAGTAGAGCCTGATGTGGAGGAGACGTGTAGGCGCCAAGCTCCACCCCACCATTTTGGCGCTTGTGGTGTTGTTTGCAAGTACGATTATAAGAGTGCTTGTGATGCAACTACACAACCTACATCAACTACAGAGGCAATGACTTTCACAAATGATTTGTTGAATGATACATTTGACATTGACAATCAAGTAAAATTCAACAAGTTCATTTAATGTTGTTTACGAAATTATATTTTGAAATTTAAGAATAACTAAATTAGTAGAATTTTGATATGATGAAATTTCAGGGTCGGACTGTTCATGAGACGTGCTCCATTCCTATAGACCCTTATTCATTCTCGACAATGAGTCCATAGGTATGCAACTAGTATTAAAGATATTATTATTGCATTTGAACAGTTGAATGTTATATTTGAATGTTTGTCTCATAACATGCTTTAGATTTCAAATAGTTTCATGGTGGACCTTCAACCTCCACACATCATGATTAATATCCTCAAACAACTTTCACTCAGGTAGCCTTTATTCATTAATGGTGTTCTAAAACAATGTTAGCTAGTTTTCATAATTTTGCATATACAAATCTAAAAAATTGATGAGAAACACAAACATTGCATTTTTATTCATTTCATGTCACATTATCTTCTCCTAATTCACTTTTTGTTCATTTATTCCTTCATAATCCCATCCCATTAACATTTAATAGTGTATACACCTGAAAACGGTCATCATATTCAATTAATTAAATACAACCTATTTGATTAATGCTTCAACTACATATAAATAAGGTCTTACTTTATTTACATTTTTCACTTTCTTTTTAATTCTTCTAATTCACATTCTTCTAAATAATTAAATAAACAAAATACCCTAAACATGTTTATTTAATTAACTTTCCTTAATCCTGATTAAGAATTAGAACACATTTCTACAACTTTTTGTGTGCCACCTCATAAAGGTCACATGAAAATAAATAAGCCTAATTATTAATTAGAATTATCCTCACACACTTCCACCAATGAGAAAAAGCACATGGCTTTATTCCCCCACACTTCCAACAAATTTGGAGCACATGGGTCTTTGTTTCACACACTTGGGAATCCCATACATTTGGCATGTTTCCAATTGGTCAAGGGATTCTCTCCACACACATGGCATGTTGTCCTTGGTCAAGAGGACAACATCTTGATTCCTTTCATCTCCACCGTCTATCATTTCTCCTTTGAATCTAGACCGTTGATGGGTGCCACCTCACAAAATGCTTGAGAAACCCTATAAATACACCCTCTTGCCTTAGCATTTATCATCCACCTTTTGAGTAATGTTATAATGCTATTTTGAAATACAAATTGGAATAGTGTTATAATGCCATTTTTCATCCACACTTTGAGTATTGTTACCATGCAGGTTTTTCGTAGGAGCTTGGAGCTTTCACAAAGTCTTATACTTAGTTTTCGTATCATGTGTTACTTTGCATTCGCATCTTAGATTAATTAATTGCTTCATAGTTACATTTTATCATCTCCATTGCATCATAGTTACATTTTAGGTTAGTTTGTTTTATGTTTGCATTTGAGCATATGCATAATTATGGATAGTTCACTATAGTTTCATATCATCTCACTCATCTCCACTTGTTCAACTATCATCAACATCATCCTTCATTTATCATTACATTCATTATCCTTTCCATCATTTTGTTTCATTTAGAAGCATACCACTAATCATTCCAACACACATTTGCACATAGAAATCATCTTAGCTTGCATATTAAGCATCAAATCTCATTTTCTAGGTAGTCATTTTAACAACCCTTTATGCCCATAGAAATTTGAGGGCCAAACAGTTTAATAAATCCCTAGAAATAGAGAACAATGATACGTATTTGAAAGGTTTGATTGTATTACAAATAGAGTAGTTTTACTTGCTTCAAACTTTGAATGTAAACCATCTCATTAAGGTTTGTGTTGACATTAGAATCCTCTCCACATTCGACACACGCACATAATGGCGCCCACCGTGGGGCCTTTGCCTCACTTATTGCTAACTTTTTTTATGGTTTCATGATTCTAGGTTCAAGGTTTATGACTTGGGAACACTTTGCACCAGTTTGGAGGCAATTCTAAGTTGTTTCGAGGCATTTCTGGGTTGTTTTTAGAGTTTTGGCACCTCTTGTATCTATTTTGGCACCTCTTGCAAGTAGTGCAGAGACCATTTTCAGTTGTTTTGAGACTATTTTGGTGCCTCTTGTACCTGTTTTGGCACCTCTTGCAAGTTGTCCCAAGACTGCTTTCACCTGTTCTAGGACCATTCTGGGCCACTTTTAGAGTTTCGGCGCCTCTTGCACCTGTTTTGGTGCCTCTTGCAAGTTTTTCTTAGATTTTTTTCACCTGTTCTAGGACCATTCTAGGCCACTTTTAGAGTTTTGGAGCCTCTTACACCTATTTTGCTGCCTCTTGCAAGCAGTTCAAAGACCATTTTCACCTGTTTTAAGACCATTCTGCACTATTTTTGGAGTTTTGGCGCCTCTCGTCTCTGTTTTGGCACCTCTTGTCTCTGTTTTGGTGCCTCTTGCAGTTTGTCACCAAAATTAGAAACTCACATTCGGTGTTGTGCATTTGCAGGTTTTCCCAAATTTGTTGTCAAAGACTCAAATCCTAAACTACTAACATATTGCAATGGTTGGACGTTATTTACTTGTTTCCTTTGGTTAAGATAGGAACGTAGCTTAAGTAAAGGGATAATGAACATCATGTTTCCTTTTGGTTAAGTTAGGAACATAGCTTAATTAATGGATTAATGAACACCGTGTGTTTTGTGTGTGATGGATGGTAGGCATATGATCTCCCCTTAATTGGTGATCCAAAAAGCTAGACCCATTCTTGTTTATGTGTGAGCATAAGTGGAGTATATGGCATGAGTTCTCTCATTATTCATGTGAAATAAAGATCGATCGAACTATGGGTACATACTTTCTTGATTTTGTTTATCCTAGAGAGCCTGCCTTATGGGAAAAAGTAATCACCCAAGGGAATGACCCAACCGGTAACACGCTAAAGACAAGCAACTTCCAATCGAGATATAAATGTGGATACTTAAGGAAAGTTCAAGTATCACGAGGATAATTCCGATGAGATGGATCGAAAGGGACTCTCGTCGTATGGATTATCCCCCACAAATGAAATGCCCGCATTAAAACCCTTGTTGTAGATTTTCCAAAATCCTTTATCTATTCTTTGGTGTAGCAACAGTCGTTGCCAAGGCATCCACATTCTCGCAATTTTTAGTAGAGGTGATTGGTTCGCCATGGGAGTTTCATGGGGACTGGAAGCTTGGTTGGGCTGAGAAGAGAGTGCACTGTAAGGGGGAGCCCGTGCAGCCAAGCTTCTGAATTCACCTGCTAAAGATAGTGTGGTTTGGGTAAAACCGGTGTGGAATCTAAAATAATACAGTCTTACACAACCTTAGGAGTGTATATTTTGCTTGATGTGTCTTCAAAATGAAACTCAAACAAAACACCATAAAAAATGTTACATTTTGAAAGTGAACTTTATTCAAAACTACATTCATTGAGGTAGACAAGTTGATAACTTAGCTCCATCCATCTTCAAAAAATTAGTCCTTCCAACAGTGTTCAACCATTCCTTAGGAAAAACAGAGTCAGAATATGTGGTCTACATGATGATTTCACGAAAGGTCAAGATTAGAAAACCAAAGATCAAACCTCTTAGTCCAAAACAACATCAAAGATGTTTGTCTATGCTTTACAACTTTAGAGAAAGGTTAACCGTCAATTTTTACAAGAGAGCTTGCAAAAATAATCTATAGTTATATATGATGTACCCTTTTTAAAATCCAAGACTTTTCCAACATTTTGAGTACCTTAATTACATTTCTTGAGTCAAAACTTCTAGTCCAAGATTGTTCCTTAGATACCTTAGAAGTCTAAACATTGTCCAAACGAACCTATACAAGTGGAAATTTTCAAACTAAACCTAGATCTAAACATTTCAAGGTGCCTAAATCATCAATATCCATCACATCTTTTCTTGTACAACCTAGTTTCATCTTCGGGATTTGTCATCCTTTAATCACGAAACTATGTCATGCAATCAAATCAAACTTGGTCTAATCAATAGAATTTGTCATTCTATTTGACTTAGTTGTAATCCTTGGCACTATTTGAAACTTAGATCAAAGCTTAGTCTAAATCATAACACTTGTATGCATGTCCAAACAAGATCACAAAAGAGGAGACTCAAGGACAAGGAACTTGGAACACCCAACTTTGAAACGGAAAAACATAGGAAGTCCGAGTAGTGAAGCTTTCGATATCGAAACTCCCAACATTGAACCTCAAAATAGTGAGATCCCTAGCAACATGGTTGACACAGAAGAAATTCCTATTCCTGGACTCAACAACACTCAAGGGGAAGAAATAAACGATGAGGATATCTGACAAGCAGAACAAGACCCCAACTTCCATAAGTTTTTAGAAAAGATTTTTGAAAGAGATGGGGAGAAATACCTATTAATGTTAGCCAATCAAGGAGTCAAACTTCCCCCTAATTTTGACATCAACATCTTAAAAGCACCTCTCCAAAAGCCTAAAAAGGAAACAAAACAAATGGTTACTTCAACTCACCAAATGAAAAACCTTCAACAACAAGTTCTAGACATGCAAAGGGGAACTTCGAAATGATACTTGATCGAGGAGACTTGTCCTTATCCCTTTAATCAATCCATCAACATGATTCCTTTCCCTAAACGTAGTGAATTTCCAAAGTATGATAAATACAACGGTACAACCGATCCATTAGATCACGTAAGGGAATTATGAACTATGAGTCTAGAATTTGAGCATAAGGAAACTTATTTGATGAGACTGTTTCCACGAAGTCTAGGAGGGACATGCCTTGAATGGTTTTCAAAGATTACACCTCCCATCAACACATTTGAAGATTTGGTCAATAGATTTCTCACTCAATACTCTTACAACATCCAACATGATATCACCATGAAAGACCTTTGCAACTTGAAACAGAAAAAGGGTGAGTCCTTCTTATTTTCTTGCAAAAATGGAGGAGATTGTTCGCAAGGTATTCTCTTCCCATGCCCGAAAAGGAAATGATAGATATTTCCATTGACAACCTAAGTGATGAGATGAGTTATAGGTTGGAATTACAATGTCCCCCTACCTTCAAAAAATTGATTGAAAACAGAATTAAAATTGAAGAAGCCTTAGTCAAAAGAGGGATCATTAAGGTATACAATGAAAACAACTCATCCACTTCCTCTAACAACTACAACAGTGGGGACAAACCTAAATTTTGGCAATGAAACAAGAACATGGGTAACAATGAGGTCATAGCTGAAAATCAAAATACCAAACCCGTATTCAACCTAACAACAGCTGCTACCAAGACTAATCAGACCAACAATTCTCCCAACACTCCAAATGTTAGCCAAAACAACAATCAGACTAATCTGGGGACTAAAGCAACACCATTTCCAAAACCTTTCAATCGATGAAAATTCACACCATTGGGACAATCCTTAGATTCTGCCTTAAAGGAACTTATTGAGGCTAAGCTTATCATAGTGCTAGAAGCACGAAACTAGGATCCACATGTCAAGCCCTTTTGGTGGAATGATGCCCATTATTGTGATTATCATCAAAACAAGGGTCATATGACAAAATATTTTTGGCAATTAAAACATGCAATCCAAGATCTCATTGATAACAAAAAGGTACACATTGAAGGACCCCAAACAAACAGTGATTAGGGAGTGTTTAAGAACCATTTACCCAATTATGAAAAGGGAGAGTCCTCTACATCGAATACCAAAGGCAAGAATATAAACTATGTTTATGATTCTACCATTCATTGTATTGAGATGGTTCGGAATTCCATCCAAGACATTGGAATTGGAAGCCAAGGGAAGGATGCCACTACTAAAATCTAGCACAATGATGACACCAAATCGCATCAAATCAATGACCTTGTACCTAGAAATATGAGTACTAACATGAATGACAATCGAATTAACGTCATCAAAATCACAAAAGATCAAGACAATACACCTATCAATGCGATTACAAGAGGACAAGCCAAGGTAATATTGAAAGGAGCTACCCCTTCCATGTCCAAAATGAATGTTTTTCCTATAACTCAATATAACATCATTGATCGGTTACAGAAGATACCCACTCAAATATCCATATTGGAACTTCTCAAGATTTCACAGGTGCACAAATAAATCCCAGAACAAGCTTTAGTTGCAACCATAGTACCAAACAATCTGGAAGTATGTACATTTCAAGCTATGGTGGGACATTTGACGGCACCTCATTGCTTATCATTCTCTAAACATGACGATGCATCCACCACCCATCCACATAACGTTTCTCTCCACATCGAAGTCCTAATCCATAAACATCATGTCAAATGTGTCCTTATAGATGGAGGAGCGGGCCTAAATATCTACACTCTCAAGCTTGTTCGTGCATTAGGATATTCCAAAAATGTTATTCATCCTAGAAGGAAAATCACCATAAAACCATATGATGATGAAGAAAGATCCTCCCAAGGATTGATCATCTTACCCATTCAAGTGGGACCAATCATCAAAGACATAGTGTGTTAGGTGTTTGACAAGGAATTGACATATAACATACTCTTGGGACGACCGTGGATTCATGAAATGCAAGCGGTACCATCCACCTATCATCAGTGCCTGAAATTTCCTTTCAATGGACAGGAGATCACCATTGTTGTCAATTCTAACAACCCCCAATATTGCAATTCACTTGGAACAAGTCAAGATACCTTTGTACCACATAATAGAGAATTCATCAACTCTAATCAAGTTAAGTAAAGAAAGTTCAGTGGGTTCTTCGTCAAGATAGTATGAGGAAAAGGCTCAATCAAAAAACAAAGGGGTCGTTGACTCTATTTCATGCAAGGATGGAAGTTAGCTTGATTCCTTATCAAAACAGTTAGAAAGGATCCAAATAAAAGACAAGGGCATGGGGGAATACTCATTTGAGCAATCTTCATACTTATCACAACTTTCATCTTCTCCTAAGTTACACAAACAACCATCCACCTCAAGACAACAATATTTACAACCCATGATGCTCTTTGATGGGAAGTTTATAAAAGAAAGCACTCAAGTGGAGGAATCAGAAGACAAGAATGTCCTAAACTTGTTATACAAAGATGAAGGACCTTCACAGGTATCAGTGTCCAATATATGCATAGATAAGTATGGCAAGGGTCAAACAATCCTGACAAAGATGGGATATGAAGGAAATGGTCCTTTGGGTAAAAGAAATGAAGGCATCAGTAAACCAATAAAACTCGTCACAATGAATCCCAAAGATAAAACAGGACTAGGATATAGAGAAGACTCAAAAGAGGAAGCTACTCAAAGAGTTTTCAAAAGAATATTACAACTATAGGCTAGTGAGGATCATCAAACAGATTCCAATGAATATGAATGGGACTCCCTCTCTAAAGAATCCTGCCATGACAAAGAGATCGATGTAATCCAAAAGTATACACCAGTATGTATGAAAGGACAATGTTCTGGTTCTAGACCACTTCAATATGGATCGCAATATATCATTGACTGAAGTGAAGACAATCATTCTTCAAGTGAGATAGACACGTTGGAAGAGAGTAACATCTTAGATCTCATTGGACAATTTGAAAATATGGCTATCCTGATGCTTACACCTTATGACCTTGACCAATCTAATGATTCCTTCTCCTTAATGTATCTTGAACTAATTGATTGGGATCAAAATGAGCCACTTGGCATAGCCACCTTTGCAAACGATGATGCCCTCATAAAATTCCTATGTTCCGATAACCCTGACACATGTTCTACCATTGAATCTCAGAATGAAGCTCCTGACGAAGGGAGTGTTAAACCTTTCAGCTACAAAATGAAAAATATAGGAAATGGGTCTAATAGTGAAAACCATCTGGTGGCACTATTAAATTAGGAAAAAGTAAAAACAAAGAGCGTATCTCAAGGTGAAAACCTCTCTGAGGCACCAAGAGATGGAAGTTTTGACACTCTCCCAGAACACTATGAAGAGAGATCTTCAATACTAATAGAACCTACACAATCCATCAATTTTGGTACAACCGAAATAGTGAAGACCCTATGTTTACCATAATCCATGACAGAAGAGGAGAAACCTTGTTTCATCAAATTCTTTGAGGAGAGGAAAATCAACTTTTCTTGGTCATATGCTGATATGCGAGGCATAGATCCATAACTCATTATGCATCATCTATCCTTACCACCCGACACAAAACTAGTAAAGCAAAAACTAAGTAAGATGCATCCCCATATCACCCTTCTGGTGAAAGCTGAGTTGAAAAAGCTATTAGATGCGGGATTCATAAGATGTATTGACTATGTCGAATGGATATCAAACATCGAAACCATATAAGAACATTAGGATATGCACAGACTTCAAAGATCTTAACAAATACTTTCCAAAAGATGATTTTCCTCTAGCAAACATTGATCTGATTATAGACTTGACTATTGGGCACAAAATGTTATCACTTATGGATGGATTTTCAAGATACAACCAAATAAAGATAGCACCTGAAGATCAAGATAAAATGGCCTTCACATGTCCTTGGGGCACTTTTTGCTTGAATGTGATGCCTTTTGGGTTGAAAAATGTTGGAGCTACATGTCAGAGAGCTATGACTACCATCTTCCATGACATGATGCATACTTTTATGGAAGACTATGCAGATGATCTGTTGGAAAAATCCTACACTAGAGAAGGACACTTAGAGATTCTAGAAAAAATATTCACAAGATTGGAGAAATTCAAGGTGAGGTTAAATCCCAAGAAATGTGTGTTCGATGTAACATCAGCTAAACTTTTGAGATACATTGTCTCAGCTAAAGGCATTGAGGTGGATCCTACAAAGGTCAAATCCATCATGGAAATGCCTCCTCCTAAAAACATCAGCCAACTTAGATCATTACAAGGAATGTTCCAGTCCATCAAGAGATTTATTGCTCAACTAGCTAATAAAACTCATCCTTCCAATCACTTATTACACAAGAATGTCTCTTTCAAGTGGGATGACAAATGTGAAGCTTCCTTCAGTCAACTAAAATAGTACCTAATGACACCGCCTGTGTTGATACCACCAATCAAGGGAAAACCACTATTACTATACATTGCAACCATTGAGATATCTTTGTGAACCTTATTAGTACAAGAAGATTCTACAGTAAAAGAAAGAGCCATCTATTATATCAACATGACCCTAAATGGTTATGAGATCAATTACACCTTTATTGAGAAAGCCTGCTTAGTGGTTGTATTTTCTACACAACAATTAAGGCACTACATGCTGACTCACACCATCAAAATCATTGCCAAAATTGACACATTAAAGTACTTACTCATCAAAGTTGCTTTAACAGGGAGGTTAGCCAAGTGGGTCATGATATTGAGTGAGTTCGACATCCAGTATGTGGACAAGAAAGCAATTAAAGTTCAAGCCATAGTAGATCAACTAGCTAAAGCACCATTGTCAAATAACAATCCAATGAATATTGAATTCCCTGATAATGATATCCTAACCATATCTACACAACAATGGATGCTATACTTTGATGGCTCTTATACAAAACATGGATCAAGCGATGAATCTTGTTTCTTTCACCACAAGGATACACAATTCCAAAGTCCTATAGATTAATGTTCCCCTGCACCAACAACATAGCTAAATATGAAGCATTGATCATTGGAATCAAGATAGTTGTTGAATGGAAAATCATGGAATTTATAGTCTATGGTGACTCACAATTGGTCATCAACCAATTCAATGATGATTATCAAACAAAGGATGAAAATTTTCTTCCTTACAAGAGGATGGTGGATGATTTCAAAAAGTACTTGGTTGAGATCAAGTTTGCACAAGTTCCCAGAATAGAAAACAAAGTTGCAGATGTAATGGCCACCATTGCTTCTCTCTTGAAAATACCTGAACAATGAAGACATTATGAATTCATGGTAGAACAAGTGTCCAACCCCGCCTATGAAGATCCAGAATCCCATGTGATATGCAATATTGTCGACCCTCAAAATTCCCTCTATGGAGAGACCCATACCTACTTGAAAGACAATACCCTTCCAATTAACTTATCTCGAAACCAAAAATGAAACTTCATTTGACAAGAAGCTCGCCACACCATAATAGCTAATGTACTTTATAGACAAGGTTTGGATGGTACTCTTCTTCGGTGTCTAGAACGTAACAAAGTTGAAATAGCTTTACAAGAGGTTCATGAAGGTATCTATGGCACACATTCAAGTGGCTTAACCTTAGCTAAGAAATTATTACAATTGGGGTATTACTGGCTGAACATGGAGAAAGAGTCATTTTAATATGTCAAAAGGTGTTCCAAATGTCAAATTCACAGAAACTTGATACATGCACCTACACAAGAGTTGCATCCATTCACGGCTACATGGCCTTTTTGCCAGTGGGGATTGGACCTTGTAGGTAAGATTCACCCCTCTTCCTCCAATGGACATAAGTTTATAATCACAGCCATATAATACTTCACCAAGTGGATTGAAGTTGTTCCTCTAATCACCATCACTAGGAAACAAATCTCATCATTTATCCTAAATTATCTCATATGTCAGTATGGTGTTCCTCAATCTATCATTATAGATAATGGTCGACCCTTTAAGAATCAAGATGTTCAAGAGCTTTGTGAAAGATTCCATATCCAACATCGGTTTTCTACACCTTACTATCCCCAAGGGAATGGCCAAGCAGAAGCCTCAAACAAGACTATCTTGAAGATTTTGAAGAAAACTGTCAATGAAGTTGGACATGATTGGCATGTTCAACTAAACCCGACATTGTGGGCTTACAAAACTAGTATCTATACCCTGACAGGAGCAACACCCTATTCTCCTGTCTATGGGTTAGAAGCTATTCTACCTATTAAGGTTGAGATACCATCCCTGCATGTGTCACTTAAAGGGATGATCTCAAACGAGGATTACAGAGTATCGAGGCTATAAGAATTGGAGATGTTGGATGAATTTTGGTAGCATGCAGTGGATCACCTAAAATCTTATCAACAAAGGATAGCTAGGAGCTACAATCACAGAGTAATACCTAGAGCATTTCAGGTGGGTGACTTAGTATTAAAAGGATATCCCTATATTCAACAAGATCAAGATAAGAAGGGGAAATTTGAACCTAATTGGTTGGGTCCCTTTGTTATAGTATTAGTCTTTGGATCAAGAGCATATCAATTATCCACACCAAAAGGGGATGTATTTGATGAACCCCTCAACAGCTTGCATCTCAAAAGGTTTTACACCTAGCTCATCCAGTGCATTGGTAAAGGTCTTGGAAAAATACCAAAAAAATAAAAAAAATGCAAAAATCCAAAAAAATCAAAAAAATGATTAAAAAATAGTAAAGAAAAAAAAGATCGTCCTCTAGTGAAAACCACTTCAGTAGCACTTTGGGAAAGTACCTTGGTGAAAACCTGGCAAACAGGCGCCTTGTGTAAAATAAGCACTCTCCATCTATCTTGGGCTGTGTCACTTGCTCTGCAACATTCATCCATCATGCTTTTGTCTCTGCATTTGTCACGCGTCCATGTTCACATCATAGCTTGATCCAGTGTTTGTATCATGGTATCCTCTAGCATTACTCAACCCATTCTAAAAATTAGTTTGTCTTATCGTATCACACTGGGGGCATGTCCTACATTGGATTGGAGTCTTATACATTCTCAAGGTTAGAAATTTGAAAATTCCAAAAACATTCAAAACATATCAAAAATCTAAAAACATTCAAAACCTATCAAAATCCAAAAAATAGGTCAAAAAGTCAAAAAAGTCAAAAACATAGTTGCCAGTCCAACTATGTGGTCTCTGCGTGTACAACGTAGGCAAGGCTAATCTATTGATTATCCCTCGAGGCCCCTAGGGTAGATCTTTAGGTTAGGTCTTGGTCGTCATGGTCATGTCTCACCCTGGACTGGGGGCAAAAACTTGCACTCACTAGGGGCAAATAAACTTTGAGCTTGAACCAACAGGCAAAAAATCGTTAGACCAAAGTTACAAAAACAAACTTCAAATGGATGATGATCTTTCTGAATCAAGGGTTTATCATGCTAAACACAAAAGTTCACATTGTTCTACTTTGATTTTTGATATCATATCTCTTGAGTCCTCGATGATGTATCAAACTAGAGGAGCAAGGAAGGAGTATGATTTTTCTTTGTCTATTATCTGTGAGTTTATCATTATTACTGTACTTGCAGATGGTGTTGTCTATTGTATCCTCTTAGAAATGGCCTCAGCTTACTCTTTCTAATGTCTAAAGGCATCCCTCTATGAAGTAAGTATGATCATCTATGCCTACAACTGTTGTATATGTTGCCTATTTGTCCCTCTATCAGTCCTCAAAATATCAATATGTTCCTGACACTATCCTAACTCATCCTGAAGGGACACAATCTGTGCTCAATCCTATGCTATCTCGCTCTAAAATGACTAAACCTCTTCCTGCAAAGCTGTTATTTATGTTGACTGCTGATGTGAGGGTATCCCAATCTGAATCCTAGGAAGCACTTCCTGAGCTACGGTGACGCTCCTCCTGTGCCTCAGAACTATAAAATCTAATGGATGATTGTCATCTACACCATCATCACTCTCCCCACCACCCACTACACCACCATCACTCTCCCCACCATCACCTCTACAACCACCCTCTACACCACCATCATCACCTCTATAAGCACCCTCCCCACCATCATCACCACCCTCAACATCTCCTCCCTCTCCATTAATTGGCAATACTAGCTCCTCTAGATGAGTAAATCTAGGAAGGGGATGCGTGTGGAAGAACTCTGAATAAACCTCAGTCATCCCAACGTCTGTAATTTATACAGAACATAATCCCATACACTAGGGGTCAAGGTATAATACTTTGTACAAGCTACCTCATATGATACACAGGGGCCCCACTCTAAAACATCTTTTTGTCGTCGTGCATAATGGGAAACTCACAGGGGCATCCCCTGAACCCGTCCAAACTATCGACATACTCACAACTACAAGTAGTGCTCAAGCATAGCATGTGTCTGCCCAATCAGATAGTGGGATAACAACATATAGGGCATCTCTAGTTGATCCTCAGGCCACTTCTCACAATTCAAGTATGGCCGCCATGTGACAGTCTCCAAATCATCCAGCACACACCTCCAATAGGCAACCTTGCCCAGCTTATGCTGGACATGTGGACCACTATAACTAAAAACATAAGGTCTCCATGGTGGTCGATGTCTCTCTCCCATGGGCCAAGTGATGGCTATATGCTCCCATGCCTAGGTCTGCAATAATGTGATGCCACATGATAGACTCGTCACCCCGTAATAGACAACCTCATGCAAATCTTGATATAAGTGGGCTAACATACATGAGCCCCAGGCATACCTTGTACCATCAAGTGTCATCTGTGATAGCACACGACCCAAGTTTGCTAAAACTCCCCATACATATTTAAGATGATTGTAACAGTATGTATATGTCTCTTTGCGTGTATAGATATGTAGAATGCAGTTCTTTGAACATTGATAGCTTCACTGGTGTCACATTGATGTTATGTCCACTTGTTTTAGTACCTTTACTATGCACTTATTATTAATTTACCTTAAAATTTCTAGACCTACAAATGGCAGACTCCTCCATAGGAAACAACGAAGTTGGCCAACATCAATTAAAGATCAGAAGACAACAAAACTGAGAAAGGAACCGAGCTCACTATGCTCACCATAGAGAAGAGATAGCTACTCAAAGGCGACTAATTTTTTTATAACAAAGTCAAACTAGCCCCCAACAAATAGAAGCCCAAAGGCTACAACATTGTGATAGAAGTCAGGATTACTATGTTCATCATAAAGAGGAAATAAATGCAGAAAAGCGCATTAGATATTTACAAAAACAAACATGGCAATATCAACATATGCAAACACAACAATACTAAATTGTCAATCAGACTGCACTTGAATGTTTCAATAGTTAAATTCAACAATCTGTTGAAACATTGGATCAAACTCAGGTTGTGGGTGACCTATAACAAGATTGAACCTCCGGATTCTAGGCTGGCTTCCTATTTGATGATCAATTAGGTACTTGAATGATTTGTTTTGAGAAAAGGGATAAAAGAACTATTGCTAAATGCATGAAACTGAAACTAAAACCTTGGTGATGCACCTAATTGATATTTATGAGTAGATTGATTCACAACTGATTATTACGGAATCTATTTCCACAACTCAAATTGGGCAATCTAATTATATAAGTGTTTCATCAGGAGGCTTGGCAATCCATTCTTAATGAAGGAAAAATGATATTTTCACAACCTAAAGGAGCGGATAAATTAACAGCACAACTTATGATCTGTGATTAAAATTGCTTTTCCATGTATATGTATTCATGAACGTGATAGGAATTTAAAGGCTTTGAAATTAAACACATTAAATTCACATCTTTGTAACTCAACTTTCAGATTAATACAACAGTGTTTTACAGGTTTACGTTTGTTTTTTTTGCAAAGATTCCTTCAAATTACAGTAGAATCAAAGTCTGCCTTGTTATTTGGCTGTCTTTATGAATGATTTGATGAAGTTTTATTGTGTTTAAATATCAGAACCTTTAAAATCTTTGTCTCATTTATATTTGCATGCATTCGAATAGTTAAAGTCAGAGGTCTAAGTTTGTGTAAATGAATAATATTCTTCTTTGCTGTGAAAATCATGTTTTCCTTCAAAGCTAATTTATTCAAAGCCTTCCTTAGAATCAATTTTTGTGGTGAAACTATCAAAATTGACTTGTGTGGTTAGTTTTTTGAGGTTTATTGTGAATCAAAATTGCAGATCTTTATTAATTAGGTGCATCACCTTCAATTTACAGTTTTCTTGCATTTAGATTTAGTGTTTCTCCCTTTTCCAACAAATCACTCAGTTATTAACCAAAAAATTAAATAGGAACCAGCCTAGAATCTGGAGGTCTAATTCCTTATAGGATACCCACATCCTGGAATTAGTTCCAATGTTTCAACAGATTGTTGAATTTCAATATTCAAGCATTCGGGTGCAATCTGTTTGACAACAAGTACATGGAACATGGAACATCATTCAACAACAATGCTAACTTAAGGACAACAATGAAAATATTCCGACAGAGAATAGATGTGCTTTCCAATCGAAAAACATGCATTATATGCAAGGAATATTACCCAAGCATGTTTCTCCATTCATTAGATACTAATGCTACTTGTAAAAAATGTTTCACCAAGAGAGGCATACCTCAATTCTTTGCACTCAACAATATGGACCCAGGAGAACAACCTATTGTGTTGAAAAGACTAACCCAAGTGGAGGAAATGCTCATTGCCAGAGTCAACCCAGTACTACAAGTAACCCACACTTTTGGAGGCCAATATAAATATAGTGGTCACACAATTAGCTTCCCACAAGATATAAAGAACATTGCAAAAGTTCTTCCACGAAGAATACAAGACTTGGATGTATTCATAGTTTGAAGACTGCATACAAAAGGGAATTATTATGATTGTTATGTAATTAGAAGTCATATCAGAGATGCATTGCAATACAAAGTCAAATATGACCCATAATATAATGATGTTGCAATAAGTTTTGAACACTTAGAGAAATTCCCTGAAGCAAGAATAGACATATCGAATATGCTCCACACCATTGAAACTAGCGAAGACATAGTGGTTCCAAATAATGAAATCGATTATGATGGAGACAAAATTGAAACTAGCATTGTAAAAACATCATCGTTTGTGGCTAGATTTCCAAACAGATGCCGTGGATTAGAAATTATTAAGAAAAACTAGACCTTGAGGACAACACAAACAACATTATCGATTGGCCCGAAATAAACTCATCTCCAATAAATGAATACAATATTGAGGGGTTGCTTGATATGGTATTTCTGTCACTCTTTCCAAATGGAGCTACACTACAAATGCAACCACGAATTAGGGAAGTGCACATGCATGAGTATGTACTCCACTTGATGAGATTTCATGACCAAATATTTGGAAGGCATCTAAGGTTTCAATATTTCATGTTTAATCTTATGAGTGGCATCGTAGCCAAGGCCTCACAACAATTTTCATTAAAAAAAATGTAGAAGAAAACATGCCAACCACTACTGAAAACCTCTGTGCACACTTGAAAAATCTTCCCAACACATAGTTAGCTAAAGAGCTCATGTACTTTGGATCTTTGGTGCGGGGTAGAAGACCATATTGGAACAAGTGTCTTGTTGAACTAACAAATATGATCAACCAAATAGGGTCTCCCACTCTATTCTTCACATTAAGTGCAATAGACACAAAGTGGCCAGACCTACAATGTTTGTTCTCAAATGACATAGCAATGGAAATGAAAACAAATAAACAATGCTTAGATAAAATGTAATCAATAACCCCCACACCACATAATTATAATTGCATCAACGATTCATAGTATTCTGCGAAGAAGTTATTGAGAAACTCCTTGGTGCCAAAGATTACTGGTACATACATGAATGGTAGCATCAAGGCACTGCACATGTACATGGATTCCTTTGGATCCAAAATGCACTAGACATGGATAAACTTGATTGGGAGGACAATGCAGAAGTTGAACATGCAAGAATATTCTTCAATAGGTATGTCGGTGCTTAGAATCCTCGCGATGCATCATGTAGAAACAACACAATTTATCAATCTCCGCTAGACGATCCATGCTTGCTAGACACAACCAAGATATTTGCTACAAACCCCTCTCATGACTATGAAGAGATAATCAATCATGTCCAGAAGCACACAAAATGTAGAGAGGGAACATGCTCACGTAAGAAGGGGAAAAAGCTAGAGTGTCAATACAAAGCTCCATGGAAAGAACAAATTATATCTACCTTATCATGTGACAACAATGGGAAAAAATAATATGAACCTACAAGGAATGATGATAGGCTAAACATACACAATCCAAAAATGATTTCAATATGGAGAGCCAACATAGATTGCCAGCCTGTCATCTCACGAGCACTTGTACTAAAGTAAATTGCCAAATATGCATCAAAAGAAGAGAGAGCATCTGAGACATGTACTGATATGTTAACAAGAATATCTACAACCCAAAATATAGAATGACCCAACCCTCACAACATATCAAAAATTCATGGCAAAGATTGTGGAAGAGTGTGATATAGGAGCACAAGAAACATGCCATATGCTTCAAAAATTGCTGCTTGTTTGTAATCAACCTTTTACATCTTTGAATGTTGGATGGAAAATGTTGCATCGAATAACAAGAATAACATATGAAAGACACCTGAAACCTAGCTACCTTCATTCCTACATGAATCGATCTCTAGAATTGGAGACAATAACCCTATCGAATCTGCCCTATTTTTCTCCTATTTTGCAAGTCACAAGGGATGCAAATGGAAAGAAAGAAAGGTAAAAGCGATTTTCAATGTTTTCCCAAAGTTCTACAACATCCCAAAGGAGGACTCAAACCAATTTGAAACATTTTTCTAGAGTGAGTTACTAGTGTACAAACATTTCCAAAGCTTAGAAATCGACATAGGAATTACTAAGGATACAATAATTACAAATTGGAAGCATATGGGTGCATCCAAATATGATGTATGGCATGTCACTCGTACCACCCGATTGGAAGAAAGCATTGACGACAAAGAAGCAGACAACAAAACTGAGATGGACTCAAGGGACATAATAGAAATGAATGAATGAGAATTATTTTCACAAATAGGCCCCTCAAACAACAGCAACCTAAATGAACTTGAGATGCTTGGCAAGCATGAGTTTGATAGCAACAACATATGGGATCAACTTGCAATGCCCCAAAATCTTCACGAAATCACCACATAATTCATAAACATGAAAAAACCATGTAGATGTAGGAAGAGCATGTTCCAGGTAAGTTTGATGTCCCAAACTATACATTGTCGCCGAAACAAAAACTAGAACTCACACATATTATCGACCACAACAAACATCACTCAGATAAACCATTGCACATGATCGTTCAAGGAACAACAGGTACAGGAAAATCCTACTTGATTACTCGCATAAGAAAAGCACTCGAGAGTAATACTTCCCAACAAAGAAGCCAGTTGCTCACATTAGCTCCTACAGGGGTTGCTTTATTTAATATATATGCATCAACTATACATTCAACGCTCTAGATTCCTATCCAAGAAATGCACCCATTGTAGGGCCAAGCATTAACAACATTTCAAGAAGAGATGAAACACATAAGATATATGTTGATTGATGAGATGAGCTTCACAGGGAAAAAGTTACTATTGAAAATAGATGTGAGGCTACATGAGGCCTTCTCGCACCGACAACATCTATACTTTGGTGGGTTGTCAATAATATTGATCGGTGACCTTGCACAGTTGCCACCTGTGATGGATAAACCTATTTACACATAACACTCAAATGCAAAAACATCGTCGCACCATTTCACGACCGTTGTCACCTTAGAAATAGTATTTCGTCAACAAGGTGAGACTCCAACACAAAGACAATTTCGTCAAATGTTGCAAAACATACGAAATGCAAAAGCAACACAAGAGGATTGGCAACTTCTAATGACACACACAGACAAGTAGTTCACCTTGAGTGAAAAAGAAGAATTCAACAATTCAATGCACTTGTTCGCTACCAATGATTTGGTTAGATTGCACAATAGAATGTTAAAATTGTTGAATCGTCCAATTGTAATAAGTATTGCAATAAGCACAAGGACCAGAGCAGGTAATGCAACTACTGATGAAAAACTTGAAAAACAAGTATTGCTTTGTAGAGGGCAACACATCATGCTCACAACCAACATATGGACACAAGTAGGACTTGTAAATGGAGCTCTAGGTGAAGTTGTTGAGATCGTTTAAAACCCTGGTTCCAAACCGCCAGATGTTCCAATGTACGTTGTAGCAAGGATCGATAATTATAGCGGGCCACCATGGAATGAAGATGACCCCAAAAGTATACTGATAATACCTGTATCGTTGAGCAGCCAAAGGCAGATTCCGCTCACAATGGCATGGGCTATCACCATACACAATTCCCAAGGCCTAACGCTACAAAAAGCAATGATCGACATTGGGAAAGTAGAAAGGCAAGGACTAACATTTACAGCTATATCTAGAGTCAAATCATTGAATGACCTTCGCATTCAACCAATGTTCTCCTTTGAGAGATACCCCAAAATGTAGAACAATCCATACACAGTTACGAGGAAAGAAGAGGAAGCTCGATTACAACAACTGTCTCGAAGAAGTGAAGGTACACAACTCTTATTCCTTCCTCCCTCACATGTCTCCCAGTTATTGTCAGATCATCAATTCCATTTTTACAAAGTTCTCTTTTGTAGATATCTGCTACAGACCATGACAAAATCAGCTACAAGGACGAGAGATCATGACTCAAGCATACATATCAATCACAGGCATCAATGTCATCAACAACTTCAACAACTTCAACTTATGGTAATTTTATTCATACATTGGAAAAAATATTTTATAATAATAGTAGTACTATAAATTGAATACATAGAAATCATTATACAAGTAAAATATTTTAAGAAATTGGGTATTATTTGATTTTGAAATATTTGCATGCAAATTTAAAACATAAAGCAATGCAAATGAAAAAAGAAAGTTACCATCAAATTTAAAAAAACACTACCAATGAAAATAGAATGTTCCCACCTAGTTGACAAATCAATATGTATGCGGATTTTACATGATAAGTGAGATTTTGGAGGATTTTACTATTAAATGGCAGGTAATTTACCATTAAACAACAGCTGAAACTTGTTTTTCCAGTAACAGTGGTTTGGAGGTGAAAGCCTCCAAAATCTCACTTATCATGTAAAAAATAGATAAATATTGATTTCCCAATTGGATGGGAACATAGTATTTCCATTTGGAGTGTTTTTTACCAATTTGATGGCAACTTTCCATTTTCATTTACTTTATTTTATGTTTTAAATTTGCATGCAAATATTTCAAAATTAGATAATACCTAATCTCTTTAAGGAAAAAATCTAGATTTATCTAAGTAGGAAAAATCTAGATTTGTCTAAGTTTATTTCATTTCATTATTTAGTACTTATTATTAATTATTTAATCCAATCACATGTAACTAGAAATTGCAGCACATTGCATCCATACACATACTCTCTAACACATTAGCATACAAATAATTTTCTATCAGCATAATCCTTGAACCTCCTTTAAGTAGGTGTACTAGTATTTACATTTGTAGACATTCAATGAACTTGTTTATTCTTTTATCTTTTTATTTTGTTTCTTTTAAAATTTGTAAATATATTTAATTTAAAAAAATAATTTAATTTTTATTTAATTCTAAATTCACAATTTGTTAAATATATATTTTAATTATTTGAAAAAGTTTAGATTATTCACTAAAATGGTACAAATATGATATTAATTCATTTCAAAAACTTGGAATGCATGTGTGATTAAGAATATTAGAGAAAATGCTTGGTTGGAAACTTTAATTCTATTTTTTTTAAACTATTCTCAAAATATTATTATTTTATATGAATTTTATTCTCCGCCAAAAAGATAAAACACTTAATAGAAAATAATTCATGAATATCTTTTTTGTGTAAATTATCAACATATAATCATAAAAATTGAGTTTAAATAATAATGGAAAACTATGTTTATATTAACTTTATAGTGATTATTTATATATGAAATATTTTATTTATAAATAGTAAATTAAATAAACTAATACTTATATCTAAAGGAGATTCAAGGATTACATTGATAGAAAATTATATATATGCTAATATGTTAGAGAGTACATGGATTAAACAACTAATAATAAGTGTTAAATAATCCATAATGAAATAAATTTAGACAAATCTAGGTTTTTTCCACTTAGACAAATCTAGAATTTTTCCTTAGAGAAATTAGGTATTATCTGATTTTGAAATTTTTGCATGCAAATTTAAAGCATAAAGCAATGCAAATGAAAAAGAAAAGTTGTCAACAAAAATAATTACAAATGGAAATATAATGTTTTTGATTAGCTAAGCAGGGAAGGGCCTTGATCTCGTACAAAGCATCACATCATTGACAAATCAATATTTATCTAGTTTTTACATTATAAGTGAGATTTCAATGGAGGCTTTCACTCAAATTGGGAAAAAACATTGCAAATGAAATTAGAATGTTCTCATCCAATTGACAAATCAATATTTATCTAGTTTTTAGACGATAAGTGAGATTTTGGAGGCTTTCACCTAAAATTTTGGAGGCTTTTATCATTAAACAACAACTGATTTACCATTAAACGACAACTCCAACTTGTTTTTTGATGATATAATAGTTATTTGCAGCCTGCATGTGTGAGACTTGTTTCAGGCTCAAATCTTACACTATATGTAGCCTATCAGCTAAATATTTTAATCATTTACATTTATAATTTATAATTAAATTAATTATTTTTTAAAATATTACTAAAAATAATTTAATTGACATCAAAACTTTGAATGACACCTATACATGGAATAACATAAGAAAAGGATTCACTAACATAGCCGAAAGGCCAAATCATTTTTTAGTTTTGGAGGATTGGTTCCAGGAAAGCATTTTACCAAAGGCAATGATACATCTTATTCCAATTTTGGATCAAGTGCTAACCTGTTGAACTTATCATCTTACGAAAAGATAAATGCAGCTAAGCAGCAATTTAGATTTTTAAAATGTGGCTAAGAAGCGAAGGAATAATTGATTTGATGAAAGGTTGGTGGACAAAACCAATAGCAATAGAGGGAACCAAAATGTTCATCTTCCAAAGGAAGTTAATTCACATCAAGGAGAGGCTTAAGCACTAGAATAAAACTGTATTCAAAAACATTTTTGAAGGAAAGACGCACCTTGAAGTAGAACTATCTGCTTTAAGTGAGAAAGTTATAAGGCAAGGTATGACAAATGATTATTTTAACTTGGAGAAAGGTTTAATGGAAGAACATGGAAAATAGTTGTGCAGGGAAGAATGCTACTCGAGGGAAAAATCCAAAGACATGTGGCTGGTCGAAGGAGATTTAAATATCAATTTTTTCATAATTCAACAAACATAAAATGTAGCTAGAACAAAATTGTGCAAATCAAAGTTAGGCAGCCCTGTCAAATGTTAAGTGAAGAAGAGAAGGTGCAAAAGGCGGCCATGGAATACGTTGAGCAGTTACTAGGTGACAATGGCGAAGTGGAGTGGATGCAATGTAAAATAATTGATAATGTCAAAAAAATTATCTCCGTAGATGAAAACAAGTTGTTGGTTGTAGCCATAACTTATGAAGAAGTCGGAGTAGCAACTTTCCAAATGCAACCGAAAAGGCCACAGGCCCTGATGGTTTCAATGCTCTCTTTTACCAGGTATGTTGGGATTTCATGGGTAATGAAGTGCACGAAGTGGTGGAGGAATCCTGGAGAAAGATGAATATGCTCAAAGACTTAAATAATACCAATATACCACTCATCTTGAAGAAAAAAAACTATGATTCCTTTTCGGACTATAGGCCCACATCTCTATGCAATTTGATTTACAAGATTATCGCCAAGGTAATGGAAAATAGATTAAAAATCATTATGCCCCAAATAATCTCCCAACAGCAAATAGGCTTCGTAACTCAAAGGAACATCATGGATGGCATTGTAATTGCTCACGAAGTGTTTCATTCCTTGAAAAAATTAAATAGAAAAGGCATGGTAGTGAAGCTCGATTTCAGTTTAGGCCTATGATAGGGTTTGTTGGAGGTTTTTAATGAAGGTAATGGAGAAAATGGGCTTCTGTGAGAAGTGGCTAAAATGGATCGTTTGTTGTATATCAATGCCAAGGTATTTTTTTATTGTGAATGGATCTCCTTATGGGTTCTTTAGCAGTGCCAGAGGAATTCGTCAAAGGCGATTCCTTGTCTCCCTTCCTCTTTGTTATTATGGTGGATGCTCTAAGTTGCCACATTGAAAATTTGTGAAATAATGGCTTGTGGCGAGGCATAGAACTGAAACTGTCCTTACCATCTATCTCTCATTATCTTTTCACTGACGACACAGTTCTATTTGGGTGCTCAACGGTGGTAGAGGCAGAAACAATGAAAAGGGTGGTAGACAGGTTTTGTGTGGAAGCAAGGCAGCTTGTGAATATGGGAAAATCTATTATTTTTTCTTTAATACTGGTAATGGACTACAAAGGAGAATTTCGAGTGTGTTGGGCTATAACATTGGTAACCTCCCTTCAAAGTATCTAGGTATCCTTTTCTTCAATGGGCAAGCCAAAAGTAGTTTGTGGGAGGATACAGTTAGAAAATGCAAAACCAAAATAGATTGTTGGCGGGGTAGATGGCTAACCTTAGCAAGAATATTAGCAATGCTAAAGGTAGTCATGGTTGCCATACCAATCTATATGCTATCATGCCTTGAAATTCCAAATATAAGGTGGTGAAACGGTTAACAAGCATTCAAAGAAAGCTACTATAGGATGGGGCGCATGAGAAGAAGAGAATCTTATTGTTGTCATGGGACACGGTCAAGAAACCAAAGGAGTGTGGTGGTGCAGATGTCAAAGCTCTGGAGGTTCAAAACAGGGCTCTAGGCACTAAGTTTATTTAGCGAATGTTCAAAAACCCAGAGGCACTCTGGTGCAAGCTGCTAAAAGATAAGTATCTAGATTCCCAAGTAGAGGAAAGAATCCTTACAATAGCCAACTCACAAAAGGGGTCCGCAATCTAGAATTTTATTCTTAATTGCAGATCATTTATAACCGATCATGTGACTTTGGTTGTGAGAGATGGAAGTCGTGCCTCTTTTTGGCACATTCATGGAATGGGTATGAGCCCTTGGATAAACTTCTAGGAATGGAAGAATCTATCCAATTAACAAACATCCAGTACGGAGATAACCTTTGATCTTATGTAGATATTTGGAAAGTGTGTGGCAGGTTTGAATATGCGTGGAAGGATTATAAAGTTTTGGAGCCCAAATCTAGAGCCACATTAAATGTTGCTTTGGCTAAGAGGCAAATTATGTTCACAAGGGAAGCAAATATAATTAAATGGTGTGATGCTAGCTTGGGAGAGTATTCAATCAAACTTGGATATGAAATTATAAGGAAGGAAAAAGCAATCAAAATGGCCTTCACAATTATGTTGGGGTAAATTTATTCTCCTAAAAGTAGGTGTTTTTGCATAGACAACCCTCCGTGAAAGGATTTTAACTGGGGAAAGGTTGGCAATGTATACTGGTATATTGGAGACTCGTAGATGTGTGATATGTTTAAAAGATGAGGAATCAATTCAAAATCTTCTAGTGTAGTGTGAAGTTTCCCAATGGTGTTGGTATACTTTTTGCTCCAAATTGGAATGGGTAATCCCTCTTCTGAATAATTTTTTTGGTATTTTTGAATCATGGCCTATATTGGGAAAAGGTTCCACAAAGGTGGGATTGTGGAGAGAAGTACCTAATATGATAATTTGGACCCTATGTGGGTAAGTGCACCAATTTGTGACACAATTTTGGTGCCAAATTGGAAAAATTCACAAAAAAGGTTGAAATTGGCCATTTGGTGCACGCCAAATTTGGCGCTCGCCAAATGTCAAAAGCAAAATAAAACCAAAAAACGAGTTTCAAACCCTCATTTCACTTCAACCTGTGGCTTGGCTTGGAGGATTTGAGGTCTACAACTCACGCTCACAAAATATCATCCATTATTTGCATCCTTAGCTTGCGATTTTTCACGAGGATGCTACCAACATGTCAGAGAGGTCAAAGATTGCGAAGAGGTGTGTATTTTTATTCTATTTATTGCAAATTTGATTTAGAATGTAGATTGAAATAGTTTTTTATAATAAAACTTTGTTCTAATTCTCAGGGAATGAATTTCCACCTCGAAACATTGAGAATTCACAGTCACCCCCTCACGAAGAGCCTCCTATACAAGAACAACGTACCATCAACCTATCATCAGTGCCTGAAATTTCCTTTCAATGGACAAGATATCACCATTGTTGTCGATTCTAACAATCCCCAATATTGCAATGCACTCAAAACAAATCAAGATACCTTTGTACCACATAATAGAGAAGTCATCAACTCTGATCCATCAAAAAAAGAAAGTCCAGTGGGTTCTTCATCAAGATAGTATGAGGAAAAGGCTCAATCAAAGACAAAGGGGTCATTGACTCTATTTCATGCAACGATGGAAGTTAGCTTGATGCCTTATCAAAATAGTTAGAAAGGATCCAAATAAAAGACAAGGGCATGGGGGAATACTCATTTGAGCAATCTTCATACTTATCACAACTTTCATCTTCTCCTAAGTCACATGGACAACCATCCACCTCAAGACAACAATATTTACAACCCATGATGCTCTTTGATGGGAATTTTATAAAAGCAAGCACTCAAGTGGAGGAATCAGAAGACAGGAATGTCCTAAACTGGTTATACAAAGATGAAGGACCTTCACAAGTATCAGTGTCCAATGTATGCACAGATAAGTATGGCAAGGGTCAAACAATCCTGAAAAAGATGGGATATGAAGGAAATGGTCCTTTGGGTAAAAGAAAAGAAGGCATCAGTGAACCAATACAACTCGTCACAATGAATCCCAAAGACAAAACAGGACTAGGATATAAAGAAGACTCAAAAGAGGAAGCTACTCAAAGAGTTATCAAAAGAATATTACAACTACAGGCTAGTGAGGATCATGAAACAAATTCCAATGAATATGAATGGGACTCCCTCTCTAAAGAATCTTTCCATGACAAAGAGATCGATGTAATCCAAAAGTATACACCAATATGTATGAAAGGACAATGTTATGGTTCTAGACCACTTGAATATGGATCGCAATATATCGTTGACTCAAGTGAAGACGATCATTCTTCGAGTGAGATAGAGACATTGGAAGAGAGTAACATCTTAGATCTCATTGGAAAATTTGACAATATGGCTATCCTAATGCTTACACCTTATGACCTTGACCAATCTAATGATTCCTTGTCCTTAATACATCCTGAACTAATTGATTGGGATCAAAATGAGCCGCTTGACATACCCACCGTTTCAAACGATGATGCCCTCATAAACTTCCTATGTTCCGATAACCCTGACACATGTTCTACCATTGAATCTCAGAATGAAGCTCCTGACGAAGGGAGTGTTAAACCTTTCAGCTACAAAATGAAAAATATAGGAAATGGGTCTAATAGTGAAAACCATCTGGTGGCACTATTAAATTAGGAAAAAGTAAAAACAAAGAGTGTATCTCAAGGTGAAAACCTCTCTAAGGTACCAAGAGATGGAAGGTTTGACACTCTCCGAGAACACTATCAAGAGAGATCTTCAATACTAATAGAACCTACACAATCCATCAACGTTGGTACAACTAAAATAGTGAAGACCCTGTGTTCACCAGAATCCATGATAGAAGAGGAGAAACCTTGTTTCATCAAATTCTTTGAGGAGAGGAAAATCAACTTTGCTTGTTCATATGCTGATATACTAGGCATAGATCCAGAACTCATTATGCATCATCTATCCTTACCACCCGACAAAAAACAAGTAAAGAAAAAACTAAGAAAGATGCATCCCCATATCACCCTTCTAGTGAAAGCTGAGTTGAAAAAGCTATTAATGCAGGATTCATAAGATCTATTGACTATGTTGAATGGATATCAAACATTGATCTAGTATCCAAACCTGATAAGAACATCAGGATATGCACAATCTTCAAAGATCTTAACAAAGCCTTTCCAAAAGATGATTTTCCTTTACCAAACATTGATCTGATTGTAGACTTGATTGTTGGGCACGAAATATTATCACTTATGGATGGATTTTCAGGATACAACCAAATAAAGATAGCACCTAAAGATCAAGATAAAATGGCCTTCACATGTCCTTGGGGCACTTTTTGCTAGAATGTGATGCCTTTTGGGTTGAAAAATGTTGGAGCTACATATCAGAGAGCTATGACTACCATCTTCCATGACATGATGCATACTTTTATGGAAGACTATGTAGATGATATGTTGGAAAAATCCTACACTAGAGAAGGACACTTAGAGATTCTAGACAAAATCTTCACAAGATTGGAGAAATTCAAGGTGAGGTTAAATCCCAAGAAATGTGTGTTCGATGTAACATCAGCTAAAATTTTGGGATACATTGTCTCAACTAAAGGCATTAAGGTGGATCCTACAAAGGTCAAATCCATCATGGAAATGCCTCCTAAAAACATCAGCCAACTCAGATCATTACAAGGAATGTTCCAGTCCATCAGGAGATTTATTGCTCAACTAACTGATAAAACTCATCCTTTCAATCACTTATTACACAAGAATGTCTCTTTCAAGTGGGATGAAAAATGTGAAGCTGCCTTAAGTCAACTAAAATAGTACTTGATGACACCACCTGTGTTGATACCACCAATCAAGGGAAAACCACTATTACTATACATTGCAACCACTGAGATATCTTTGGGAGCCTTATTAGCACAAGAAGATTCTACAGGAAAAGAAAGAGCCATCTATTATATCAGCAGGACCCTAAATGGTTATGAGATCAATTACACCTTTGTTGAGAAAGCTTGCTTAGCGGTTGTATTTGCTACACAACAATTAAGGCACTACATGCTGACTCACACCATCAAACTCATTGAAAAAATTGACCCATTAAAGTACTTACTCAGCAAAGCTACCAGTAAAGTTGCTTTAACAGGGAGGTTAGCCAAGTGGGTCATGATATTGAGTGAGTTTGACATCCAGTATGTGGACAGGAAAGCAATTAAAGGTCAAGCCATAGCAGATCAACTAGCTGAAGCACCATTGTCAGATAACAATCCAATGAACATTGAATTCCCTGATAATGATATCCTAACCATATATCTACACAACAGTGGCTACTATACTTTGATGGCTCTTATACACAACATGGATCAAGCGCATGAATCTTGTTTCTTTCACCGCAAGGATACACAATTCCAAAATCCTATAGATTAATGTTCCCCTGCACCAACAACACAGCTGAATATGAAGCATTGATCATCGGAATCAAGATAGTTGTTGAATGGAAAATCACATAATTGCTAGTCTATGGTGACTCACAATTGGTCATCACCCAAGTCAATGATGATTATCAAACAAAGGGTGACAAGTTGCTTCCTTACAAGAGGATGGTGGATGATTTCAAAAAGTACTTTGTTGAGATTAAGTTTGTACAAGTTCGCAGAATAGAAAACAAAGTTGCAGATGCAATGGACACCATTGCTTCTCTCTTGCAAATACCTGAACAATGAAGACATTATGAATTCATGGTAGAACAAGTGTCCAATCCCGCCTATGAAGATATAGAATCCCAAGTGATATGCCATATTGTCAACCCCCAAAATTCCCTCTATGGAGAGATCCATACCTACTTGAAAGACAAAACCCTTCCAATTAACTTATCTCGAAACCAAAAATGAAACTTCATTCAACAAGTGGCTCGCCACACCATAATAGCTAATGTACTTTATAGACAAGGTTTGGATGGTACTCTTCTTCGGTGTCTAGAACATAACGAAGTTGAAATCGCTTTACAAGAGGTTAATGAGGGTATCTATGGCACACATTCAAGTGGCTTAACCTTAGCTAAGAAATTATTACGATTGGGGTATTACTGGCCGAACATGGAGAAAGAATCATTTTAATATGTCAAAAGGTGTTCCAAATGTCAAATTCATGAAAACTTGATAGATGTGCCTACACAAGAGATGCATCCATTCACAGCTACATGGCCTTTTTTCCAGTGGGGATTGGACCTTGTAGGTAAGATTCACCCCTCCTCCTCCAATGGACATAAGTTTATAATCACAGCCATAGAATACTTCACCAAGTGGATTGAAGTTGTTCCTCTAATCACCATCACTAGGAAACAAATCTCATCATTTATCCTAAATTATCTCATATGTCGGTATGGTGTTCCTCAATCTATCATTACGGATAATGGTCGACCCTTTAAGAATCAAGATGTTCAAGAGCTTTGTGAAATAGTCCATATCCAACATCGGTTTTCTACACCTTACTATCCCCAAGGGAACGGCCAAGTAGAGGCCTCAAACAAGACTATCCTGAACATTTTGAAGAAAACTATCAATGAAGCTGGACGTGATTGGCATGTTCAACTAAACCTGACATTGTGGGCTTACAGAACCAGTATCCATACCCCAACAGGAGAAACACCCTATTCTCTTGCCTATGGGTCAGAAGCTATTCTACCTATTGAGGTTGAGATACTATCCCTGCATGTGTCACTTAAAGGGGTGATTTCAAACGAGGATTACAGAGTATCGAGGCTATAAGAATTGGAATTGTTGGATGAACACTGGTAGCATGCAGTGGATCACCTAAAAGCTTATCAACAAAGGATATCTAGGAGATACAATCACAGAGTAATACCTAGAGCATTTTAGGTGGGCGACTTAGTCTTAAAAGGAAATCCCTATAATCAACAAGATCGAGATAAGAAGGGGAAATTTGAACCTAACTGGTCGGGTCCCTTTGTTACAGTATCATTCTTTGGATCAGAAGCATATCAGTCATCCACACTAGAAGGGGATTTATTTGATGAACCCCTCAACAACTTGCATCTCAAAAGGTTTTACACCTAGCTCATTGAGTGCATTGGTAAAGGTCTTGGAAAAATACCAAAAAAATCAAAAAATGCAAAAATCCAAAAAAAATAGAAAAAGGATTCAAAAATAGTAAAGAAAAAAAAGATCATCCTCTAGTGAAAACTACTTCAGTAGCACTTTGGGCAAGTACCTTGGTGAAAACCTGGTAAACAGGCACCTTGCGTAAAATAAACACTCTCCATCTATCTCGGGCTACGCGACTTGCTCTGTAGCATTTATCCATCATGCTTTCATATCTGCATTTGTCACACTTCCATGTTCGCATCATAGCTTGATCCAGTGTTTGTATCATGGTATCCCCTGGCATTACTCGAAACATTCTAAAAATTAGTTTTTCTTATTGTATCACATTGGGGGCATGTTCTACATTGGATTGGATTATTATACATTCTCAAGGTCATAAAATTGAAAATTCCAAAAACATTTAAAACATATCGAAAATCCAAAAACATAGAAAACATGTCAAAATCCAAAAAATGGGTCAAAAAGTCAAAAAAGTTAAAAACATAGTCACCAGTCGAACTATGTGGTCTCTGCGTGTACAACATAGGCAAAGCTAATCTATTGATCAGCCCTCGAGGCCCCTAGGGTAGGTCTTTAGGTTAGGCCTTGGTCGTCATGGTCTTGTCTCACCTTGGACTGGGGGAAAAATCTTGCACTCACTAGGGGAAAATAAACTTTGAGCTTGAACCAACAGGAAAAAAGTCGTCAGACCAAAGTTACAAAAACAAACTTCAAATGGATGATGATCTTTTTGAATCAAGGGTTTATCAGGTTAAACACGAAAGTTCACATTGTTCTACTTTGATTTTTGATATCATATCTCTCAAGTCCTCGATGATGTATCGAACTAGAGGAGCAAGAAAGGAGTATGATTTTTCTTTGTCTATTGTCTATGAGTTTATCATTATTACTATGCAGGTTGTTGCGAGATGTGCACTACAAAGTATCACTGATGAAATTCTGAACTTGCATAGGAAAAAGATTAACTCTTGTTTGTTTAAGCAAGCGATGCTCAGGTCATCTTGGTTTAATTATACTTAGATGCTTGTGTTAACTTGCAATTTTAAAACATCATGGAAGTAGTACTCAGGTCATATTGGTCTAAAATATTCCATCGATGCTTGTACTCACTTTCAACATTTTAAAGGCCCAATGATGATAAAAAGCATGACAAATTGGTTAATATAAATGACAACTTTTGAAAACGAGATTTGCATAGTTAAGTTAGACTACATTCATGTTAGTATTGCATGTGTATTTATGGGGTTTTTCAATGTTGAAACAATTTCACAATGGTATCATCTCTAATGGATTGAGTACACTGGACATTAACCAAAAACACATCATTCTCATTTAGTTGCACATCAGTTACATCAACATTTGCATATCTTAGAAATTATTATCATCTCATTTACATTCATACATTCCATCATAATATTTTCATTAGAAAATACAAAAGAAAATAAAAAAAGGACATACATTGCATATCATTTCCAACATCAAAATCATGTCATCCACTATGCGTGAATAAGTGAGTCTCTTCAGATTTCCAAGAAAGTTGGGAAGTATGTCAGAGTTATGAAACTTAAAAGATCAATCTATTGTAGCCTTCCCACAACTTTTGGAAGTTGGATAGACTCACTTATTCTAGCTTAAGGCCTTGAACATTTGAAGTCATGCACATTCAATCATTTGCATTACACATCATAAATCACATCACATTTCATAATCATTATCATCACATAGAAATTAAATAAATTCACAACATTGCATATCATAAATAGGGAAATCAAATGCATTATAATCACTGTTGCATATCATATATCATAAAAAATGTCACAATGTCCACATGTACAAGGATATCCAAAAAGTAGGACGAGATACATCAAAAATCCAAAAGGGCACTGTATCATGGGAACCACATCCTAAACCTCATAAAAGGTGTATACACAATGTCCAAGGAACATCACAAAATGCTATGTCAAGCTCCCACCAGATGTTGCTGCTCTCATAGAACTATTATCTCCTCTACCTGATGGACCTGCACCTGGATCTCTCCTATCTCCAGGAAATGGTTGTGTGACACCCATGCTTACAGTCTAAGAATGAGATCTATCAAAACAAGACTGTACAAAACTCTCTCATCACTCAGAAGGAACCAACTCATGATATTTACCCCTGTAAAATTGCAACTCCTGAGAAATGTGTTGGATCTCTCTGAAAAAATATGTTGTACCTACAGATGGTGTCATCTGTTGTATCCTCTCGGCAATGGCCTTAGCCTACTTTGTCCGATGTCTAAAGGCATCCCTCTCTGAAGTAAGTATGATCATCTATGCCTGCAACTGTTGTATTTGTTTCCTATTTGTCCCTCTATCAATCCTCAAAATATCAATCTATGCCTGACACTGTCCTAACTCATCCTGAAGGGACACAATTTGTACTCGAGCCTATGCTATCTCGCTCTAAAATGACTAAACCTCTGCCTGCAAAGCTGCTATCTATGCTGACTACTAATGTGAGGGTATCCCAATCCGAATCCTGGGAAGCACTGCCTGAGTTATGGTGGCACTCCTCCTACACCTCAAAATTGCAAAATCTAATGGATTATTGTCATATGCACCATCATCACTCTCCCCACCACCCACTGCACCACCATCACCTCTGCAACCACCCTCTGCAACACCATCATCACCTCTATAAGCACCCTCCCCACCATCATCACCACCCTCATCATCTCCTCCCTCTCCATCAACTGGTGGTACTAGCTCCTTTGGATGAGTAAATCTAGGAAGGGTATGCGTGTGGAAGAACTCTGAATAATCCTTAGTCATCTCGGCGTTTGTAACATATGGAAACTAATCCCATAAACTAGGGGTCAAGGTATAATACTCTGTACAAGTTGCCTCATATGATACGTAGGGGCCCCACTCTAAAACATCTTGTCGTCACCATGCATAATGGGAAACTCATAGGGGCATCCCCTGAACACGTCCAAACTGTCAACATACTCACAGATACAAGTAGCACTCAAGCATAGCATGTGTCCGCCCAATCAGATAGCAAGATAACAACATATAGGGCATCTCCAGATGATCCTCTGGCCATTGCTCACAATCCAAGTATGGCCGCCATGTGACAGTCTCCAAATCATCCAGCAAACATCTCCAATAGGCAACCTTTCCCAGCTTATGTTGGACATGTGGACCACTATAACTAAAAACATAGGGTCTCCCTAGTGGTCGATGTCTCTCTCCCATGGGCCGTGTGATGGATATATGCTCCCATGCCCAAGTCTAAAGTAATGTGATGCCACATGATAGACTCATCGCCTCGTAATAGACAACCTCATGCAAATCTCGATATAAGTGGGCTAACATACATGAACCTCAGGCATACCTCGTACCATCAAGTGTCATCTTTGATAGCACACAACCCCAATCTGTTGAAAATCCCTTTGACCTACGATCAGGACAAAGGTTTCCACCAATGAATTCAGAAAGCACACACAATAAAGGAGCATATCTGCTAATCATCTCTGTCCAAGGGATCCATCGGCCCATAACATGATCATCTCATCATAATCTTCACAATGCAGTTGTCCTACCCAGCTCTATCTTATCGTGCACTACTATCTCTCCCATCACTGGGATCCGTAGAATATGATAGACATCCTTGAGAGTCACGGTCATCTCTCCAGTCAGTAAATGAAACATGTTATGATCATTGTGCCATCTCTCTGCCAAAGCTATCAATAAACCTCTATTGATTCTACATTGGGGAATGTTTAACAAGGAAGTCAACCCACAATGGGAGATAATCTCTAAGTCAGCTGAAAACAACCGACAGAACATGTTCCAGGTCTTAAGGAATTGCTCCCAAGACTGGAGTACATCTCCATCTCCCTAATCATGAACACAAATTAGTCAATCAATATCATGTTCAATCAAGATTATCAATCAATCAAGCTAATGTGCAGTGACTCAAATCAAATCAATGAGAACAATCAACATCACATTTGATTAACCCATCATTCCTCGCCTATCATGAGGACGATATGCTATCAATCAAACCATCATTCCTCGCCTATTATGAGCATGATTTGCTATCAATCATACCATCATTCCTCGCCTATCATGAGGATGATATGCTATCAATCAAACCATCATTCCTCACCTATCATGAGGATAATTTTCTATCAATCCTACCATCGTTCCTCGCTTATCATGAGGATGATATGCTATCAATCCTACCATCGTTCCTCGCCTATCATGAGGATGATATGCTACCAATCCTATTATCGTTCCTCACCTATCATGAGGACGATACAACACTGGTTCTATCTTTTGATTCTCACCTATCATGAGATCAAATCATCACACAAATCATTAATCAAACACTACACATACCACAATCTGACTAAAATCAATCCAAAACATGACAAACCAACGACTCCTAGGCCTCAAGGACATCTTGTGAACATCACCTCAAGGGATTTCCACAATCACACCCTGCAAAATGGGTCAAACGACAAGTTAAACCACCTCAAATCAACAAGAATGATAACTTTCCAAGGCAACAAGAGGCACCATTTCAGACCCCAAAGGCACCAAAACAAAGTTTGCATCTGAAAAACATATTTTCCAAGCTTGCAAGAAGTGCCACTTAGGACCCCAAAGGTGCCAAAACAGAGTTTAACTCAAAAAACCTCCATTTTCAAGCTTGCAAGAGGCAGCACTTGGGACACCGAAGGCACCAAAATAGTGTTGGAGGCCAAAAAATTGAATTATAAGCTTGCAAGAGGCACCATCTGGGACCCCAAAGGCACCAAAACTCTAAAACCACCCAAAAACATGCATTTTCACCCTTGCAAGAGGTGCCACTTGAAACCCCAAAGGCGCCAAAACTCTCAAAAGACTCAAAAACATCAATTTCAACCTTGCAAGAGGTGCCATTTCGGACCCCAAATGCGCCAAAACTCTTAAAACACATGAAAACTTGAATTTCAAGCTTACAAGAGGTGCCATTTAGGACCCCAAAGGTGCCAAAACTCTTTAAAATGCTCAAAAACACTCAAAAATGACAAAAACATCACCCAAAAGTGCATAAATGGCATCCCATAAGTTACAACATCTATCTATGACGTTCAAAATGCTTCTAAATGGCAAGAAAATGACTAACAAAGAGGTTTCTTGTAAAGCGTACCATAGGTCTAGAGGCAGCGGGCTGATCAGGTTGGCGATGACACTCGAAACGATGCTTGTGGTATGGGATCACCATCTTCCTCTAAGCTTTCCAATCTTCCACTTCTCCAAACTCGAAATGTAAAAATGAATCCCATTTTACCATTTTCACCTTTTAGGGGTAAAATGGAGGGAATAATGGTGGGATTTATTTCCCATTTTTACCAAAAAGCAGGGGTAATTAATAAACACTATTAAGAGAAAGAGCTTGCAACTCAATTTTGAGAGATAAGTCATCTCCGACATCAAACCTTCACTGTTCGTTGACATTGGATCATCATTGCATCATCACAACACTTATCACATCATTCAACACTTCATTTTCACAGCCTTATATTCACTGATTTATCTCTTGAGGGGGAATAATATCCATCAATACCTGAAATTCAAAGTCTAGGGCATCGAAATCTTGCATTGTTTGGGGCATCGAAATCTCACATCATTTGAGCATCGACATCAAAATATTCTTTGAAGTAACATGTAAACACATCACTTCAAAGAGGGGCAAAATGTATACAGCTGAAAATGGTCATCATATTCAATTAATTAAATACAACCTTTTTGATTAATGCTTCAACTACATATAAATAAGGTCTTACTTTATTTATATTGTTCAATTTCCTTTTAATTCTTCTAATTCACATTCTTCTAAATAATTAAATAAACAAAATACCCTAAACGTGTTTATTTAATTAACCTTCCTTAATCCTAATTAAGAATTAGAGCACATTTCTACAAATTTTTGTGTGCCACCTCATAAAGGTCACATGAAAATAAATAAGCCTAATTATTAATTAGAATTATCCCCGCACACTTCAACCAATGAGAAAAACCACATGGCTTTATTCCCCCACACTTCCAACAAATTTGGAGCACATGGGTTTTTGTTTCACACACTTGGGAATCCCATACATTTGGCATGCTTCCAATTGGTCAAGGGATTCTCTCCACGCACATGGCATGTTGTCCTTGGTCAAGGGGACAACATCCTGATTCCTTTCACCTCCACCATCTATCATTTCTCCTTTGAATCTAGATCGTTGATAGGTGCCACCTCACAAAATGCTTAAGAAACCCTATAAATACACCCTCTTTCCTTAGCATTTATCATCCACCTTTTGAGTAATTTCATAATACTATTTTGAAATACAAATTGGAATAGTGTTATAATGCCATTTCTCATCCACACTTTGAGTATTGTTACCATGCAGGTTTTTCGTAGGAGCTTGGAGCTTTCATGGAGTCTTATACTTAGTTTTCGTATCATGTGTTACTTCGTATTCTCATCTTAGATTAATTAATTGCTTCATAGTTACATTTTATCATCTCCATTGCATAATAGTTACATTTGACGTTAGTTTTTTTTATGTTTGCATTTGAGCATATGCATAATCATGGATAGTTCAATATAGTTTCACATCTTCTCACTCATCTCCACTTGTTCATTTATCATCAACATCATCCTTTGTTTATCGTTGCATCCATTATCCTTTCTATCATTTTGTTTCATTTAGAAGCATACCACTAATCATTCCAGCACACAGTTTCACATAGAAATCATCTTAGCTTGCATATTAAGCATCAAATCTCATTTTCTAGGTAGTCATTTTAACAACCCTTTCTGCCCATAGAAATCTAAGGGCCAAATGGTTTAATAAATCCCTAGAAATATAGAACAATGATATGTATTTGAGAGGTTTAATTGAATTACGAATAGAGTAGTTTTACTTGCTTCAAACTTTGAATGTAAACCATCTCATTAAGGTTTGTGTTGACATTAGAATCCTCTCCACATTTGACGCACACACAAATAGTTCACTTTATTTTCCATGATCCCCTCCTAGCCCATCACACTAATATCTTCTAGTCCATGCTATGGGTCATTATACCCTTCTACTCCCATCTTATTGTACCAATTATTATTTCACCCTAGATGTTCCATGATCTCCTATGTTCCACCCTATGTTCCTTTATCCATTCTATGTTATACCATATTTATCCATGTTTCATCCTAGATAACTCTTCTCTATTATTGCTACACACATGTCAAGTTTGCACTTTGTGTACTATAGTCAAACCCTAGACACCTCCTAATTCACCCTATGTTGCATTATTCCCTACTAATCACATCCCATTCACCTCTAATTGTCCACCCTATATTTTGTTATCCCATCCTAGCCCATCCCATCAATCTATACTAGTCCATCCTATGTTCCATTAATCCCTTCTATTCCCATCACATTACCCTCTCTTATTTCACCTTATGTTCCATTATCCCCTCTTTGCCTTGTCCCATTATCTTTCCCTAATTCACACTATGTTCCTTTATTCCCTCCTAATCCCATCCCATTAACCTCTAATATTTCACGCTATATTTTGTTATCCCATCCTAGCCCATCCCATTAATCTATTCTAGTCCATCCCATATTCCATTATCACATTTGAGTCCCATCCCATTATATCCTCTATTATTTCACCATATGTTCCATTATCCCTTGTTGGTCTTGTCTCTTTATCTCGTCTATGTTATAGCACCTCCATCTAAGTTTTATCATATGCACCGTTAGAAGAAATAAATTTGCTTCCACTCAGTATTTACCAAATTTTTCTTCTCCATTATTGTTTCACACCTCAAAAACCAACTTCATGTGCTATAGTAAGACCTTAGACAGGTAATTCATTGCATGTTCCATTATCCCTTTGAAAGCTGCTAGTAATATAGGAATCCTCAATTCATTCATGTGAACTTCATTGTGGCATTATCACTATGTTGACAACATGCCCTCATTAACATTAGTTCATCAGCATATGCAATAGGAATCTCAATGATCACTAGACTTTATAATTTGCAAGAGTTTGGACTATCCCAATGGACTTAGTACTTTCACCATTATGTGATCTATAAGCACTATATTGTAGTCTCAACTGAGGCCAACCATTTACTGTTTCATTTATGACAGTTATAAAGGGACTACCTGAACTTCTTTATATTGATGTTAGATATGTCGTTTCATTTGCAGTTGATGACATTAGACAGTCCTGGTGATGTTGGTGGCATGATGGACCATGGAGTTGCTGCAACAATAGCCAATTTTGATCCATTGAGAGAGGTATGCAATAGATTAGTCGATTCGGCATTATATTTACTCTTTTATGGTCAATTATAAAAAAAAATCATGATACTTTTATGTAGTTTAATTTCTATCTTGATGGTTGCTACAGGTGGTTTTCACTCCAGATCATGGACGTGGTAATGTTGTAAATGTGCATGATGACTATATGTATGTGGTATGTGATTATATTTGTTATATGTCATTCCACAATTCAATTTCTATGTATTGACAAATTTACTTTTTTATTGTATCAGTTGAAGGTCCAGAGTGAAGAGAGGAGGACTAGCGAGCGTGTTCGAAAGACAAGAGAACCAATAGTCACTCCATCCAGCAGAATTTTGAAGGCAACATAGGATCTATTTCCTTCCCCTAGAGAGAAATGACTATGTATTACGGTCATTTTTTTTATGCCTATGTGGCATTTTGGAACATATGATTTGTACTATCGATATATACGTGAAATTTTATGTCCATATGGCTCCTTTATACTAAGCCTATATGGCTTTTTTGGATATATTATATATACTTTTATCAATATATAGCATTGTATAGCCTTTAAGATTTCTAATTAAAGAAAATCTTATTTTGCTACTACCATTCTTGAATGATGTTATCATGCGTATCGTGTAAATTGTATGCTTGAATGTTGTAGGCATGGATTTTGTTTACATCTAATGCTTAATTAATTATTGTTGATTGCTCAATAAGCCCCATCTAAAGCGTATTGTGTAAATAAGCTCCATTCTTAGTGGTTTGTATCCTAAATTGGAATGCTTCAATTACTTGTGCCTCACTTATTCACATGTATACTTCATGTATATTGTGTGTATTCATGTGTATGCTTCATGCTTCCAATGCATAGCAACAAGAATCTTTTTGGGAAAAAATCGACAAACCAAAAGTATAAGAGTTTTTTAAAAAATTGGAAAAAATAATATTTAAAAAAATGTAAAAAATTATAGAACAAGAGATAAAACCTTTTTTTTATTTTTGAAATTAAAAGGTATTTCCATAGAATATAGATATCTAGAGAAAAAATAAAATAAATATTTTAACTAATGAATTGTAAAAAATAGATTTTTGTAGTTTATATTCAAATCGTTGATTACATTGCATTGCACATCTTTCAAAGTCAAAGCATTACATCAAATTGCATATCTAATAACTATATGTTGATAGATGACAAAATTTCAATTACAATATAGTTTCTACAAAGTCAACCTAAGCAGTTACTGATATGCAATTACTTCACATTGCATAACTAATAACTAGGAGCAGCTACCAATTGCATTTTCTTATCATGGCATTCTATGAGACTAGATTTCTTTGAGGTGTTTTTTCAAATAGTTCATTTTCTTGTGTATTTTTTATCATAGCATCCAATAGTGGATTCGGTGTAAATTTGAGCAAATTCTTTGTGACTGGTTTTATACCCTATTTTAAGGGTTTGTAGCCTTTAAAATGTAAACTCGACCCATTCCACTTTTTGTGGCTCTTGTAAGCTGTGTAATGGGACTACAACATCAATAAAAAAGTGAGGGAATGTTGACAGAGTGCAGGGGAGGCCTGAAAATGTGCTGGGCATGAAGCCCTAGAGTGGAAAATTGTGTTTTCCAAGTGAAAAAGAGAGGTTTTGATATGGTAATGAGTGAAATAGGTTGGGGAAGCATTGTTTCTTGTTGAATTGATTATGTGTATAGGTTTTTAGACTGGTTTGAGGTGGTGGCAACTTTGATTGAGGTCTAGAAATGTGATTTCCATTAAAACCCTTGATTTTTGGCTATAAAAGAGGGTTTTGAGTTTAGGTATATTGGAGGATGGATGTTTCAGAAAAAATAATGGAATATTTGGTTTGGTAACCTGTAGAGAGCTACCCAATTTAATTTTGAGTGAAATGGAAAGTTTAAGGTAGAGTCCCTTTGTAAAAGTGATATAATTTGAGGCCTAATTGGTGTGAAAAGCTTGATTTGAGAGAGTTCTATCAAAGTAACCTATTGATTGGTTGTGGTATGTTGTTGAGTACCTTGATGGGTGTTTGAAACCTTGATGGTCCTTATTTGAAAGGACAACACCAAGGAGATATACTTGAATGGCCAATTAGGCCATATTTTCAAAGAAACTCTACTCCAAACTATCTTCACATCCCAAATAACTATAGATAGTCACTTACTAGACCACAAAACCTCCAAATCCACAATCTTTAACCTGAGAACCACTCCTTTAAACCCACTTTTACAAAACCCTCATTTTTAGCAAGTTTAGGGTGGGTTTATTGAAAATATTATTCCCACAACTCATAACACATTTCCAAAGCATCAAAAATTCTTAAAAGAACTTGCACATGCTTAAAAGTCTCTCACAAACTGCTGCCCCAAAGGATTTCAACCATTTCCACTCTTAAACCACTCAATTTCACCAAAACTCATCAAATTGCCAACTAGGGCATCACACCAAACCACTCAACTCACCTCCCCTGCTCCAAAAACCATACACATATGTTCTCTACCCCTAATTATGCATTCCACCAAGTTATAGTAGGATACAATGGGTAGAATGGCTAAAAAGTCATTTTTACACACTCAACTACTTTCGTTTGACCACATTTTTCCCCAAGAGAGAATTCACTGCCATAGGAAAAAGGCCTCTGAGATAGTGAAAACCAAGATTTTTTATTGTAGAGGGGCCCAACACGATCCCATAGGCTCATATGAGAAGCTTTTAAGTATCACGGTGTCCGAATACGAGCATGTTGAAGTTTGTAGTCATTTTGCACTTTGGACTCTTAAGGGATTCTACCAGTTGAATGTAGTTCAGAGTGATTCTATGTGTTTCGGTGTGAATAAGACCATGCCTAGCGTAAAAATACCCACCCAGACACGTTGAAACAATCCATTTGGTCACACGAGTTGCAGAACAAAATTTGCACCACTTTGCAACTTTTAACTACTTGCATTTGACCACTTTTTCCCCAAGCGATAATTCGCCGCAATGGGAAAAGGCCTCTAAGATAGAAAAAAAAAGAGGTTATTATAGAGGGGAACAACATGATCCCATAGGCTCAAACAAGAATTTTCTAAGCATCATGGTGTTTTAATACGAGCATGTTGAAGTTTGCAATCATTTTGCATTTTGGACTCTTAAGGGATTATTTCGGTTGAATGTAGCTTGGAGTGATTCTGCATGTTTTAGTGTGAAAGAGGACCATTCCTAGTGTAAAAATACCCACCTAGACATGTCAGAATACTCTGTCTGGTCACATGAGTTGCAGAACGAAAGTTGCACCACTTTGCAACTTTCAACTACTTGCATTTGACAACATTTTCCCCAAGTGAGAATTCGCCACCACGGGAAAAGGCCTCTGAGATTGCGAAAACCAAGGGAGGTTATTGTAGAGGGGTCCAACATGATCCCATAGGCTTAGATGAAAAGTTTCTTAGTATTATGGTGTTTGAATATGAGCATGTTAAAGTTTGCAGCCATTTTGCACTTTGGACTCTTAAGGGATTTTGTCGATTGAATGTAGCTTGGAGTGATTCTACGTGTTTCGATGCGAAAGAGGACCATGCCTAATGTAAATGTACCCACTCGGATGCATAGAAATAGTCCATTTGGTCACCTGAGTTGCAGAACGAAAGTTGCACCACTTTGCAACTTTCAACTACTTGCACTTGACAACTTTTTCCCCAAGCGAGAATTCACCACCACGGGAAAAGGCCTCCGATATTATGAAAACCAAGGGAGGTTATTGTAGAGGGGTCCAACGCGATCCCATAGGCTTAGACGAGAATTTTATAAGCATCACGGTGTTCGAATACGAGAATGTTGAAGTTTGCAGTAATTTTGCACTTTGGACTCTTAAGGGATTATGTCGATTGAATGTAGCTCGAAGCGATTCCACGTGTTTCGATGCGAAAGAGGACCATTTCTAGTGTAAAAATACTCACCCGGACGTTTCAAAACATTCCATTTGGTCACATGAGTTGCATAATGAAACTTGCACCACTTTGCAACTTTTAACTACTTGCATTTGACAACTTTTTCCCCAAGCGAGAATTCACCACCACAAGAAAAGGCCTCTAAGATTGCAAAAATTGAGGAAGGTTATTATATAGGGGCCCAACGTGATCCCATAGGATCAGACAATAAGTTTCTAAGCATCATGGTGTCTGAATATGAGCATGCTGAAATTTGTAGTCATTTTGCACTTTGGACTCTTAAGGGATTTTTCCGGTTGAATGTAGCTCAGAGTGATTCTGTGTGTTTCGGTGCGAAAGAGGACCATTTCTAGCATAAATGTACCCACCCGAACGCGTCAAAATAGTCCATTTGGTCACACGAGTTGCAGAATGAAGTTGCACCACTTTGCAATTTTCAACTACTTGCTTTTGAGAACTTTTTCCCCAAGCAAAAATTTGCCACCACTGGAAAAGGCCTCCGAGATTGTGAAAATCGAGGGAGGTGTTATTGTAGAGGGTCCCAACACAATCCCATAGGCTTATATGATAACTTTCTAAGCATCATGGTGTCCGAATGCAAGCATCCTGAAATTTGCAGTCATTTTGCATTTTGGACTCTTAAGGGATTCTGCAGGTTGAATGTAGTTCAGAATGATTTCGCGTGTTTTGATATGAAAGAGGACCATGACTAATGTAATTGTACCCACCCAAATGTTCTGAAATAGTTTGTTTTCTCACACGCATTGCAAAATGAAAGTTTCACCACTTTGCAACTTTCAACTACTTGCATTTGACAACTTTTTCCCCAAGCAAGAATTCGCCACCACGGGAAAAGGCCTCTAAGATTGAAAAAACCAAGAAAGGTTATTGTAGAGGGGCCCAACATGATCCCATAGGCTCAGACAAGAATTTTTTAAGCATCATGGTGTCCGAATATGAGCATGCTAAAATTTGTAGCCATTTCGCACTTTGGACTCTTAAGGGATTCTGCTCGTTGAATGTAGCTCGGAGGGATTCTGCATGTTTCAGTGTGAAAGAGGACCATGCCTAGCATAAATGTACCCACTCGAATGCATCGCAATAGTTTTTTTGGTCACACGAGTTGCAAAACAAAAGTTGCACCACTTTGCAACTTTCAACTACTTGCATTTGACAACTTTTTCCCCAAGCGAGAATTCGCCACCATGGGTAAAGGCCTCTGAGATTGTGAAAACTGAGAGAGGTTATTGTAGAGGGGCTGAACACAATCCCATAGGCTCAGAAGATAATTTTATAAGTGTCATGGTGTCTAAATACGAGCATGCTGAAGTTTGGAGCTATTTTGCACTTTGGACTCTTAAGGGATTCTGCCAATTGAATATAGCTCGAAGCAATTCCACATGTTTGATGTGAAAGAGGACCATGCCTAAACATGAATAAACAACTTCCAACTGCTTTCCCCATGAACTACAACAAGATGACTCTTGAACTTCCACCATTTGACAAAAAGTTGCAATATTGACAACTTTTACACAATTTGGCAATTTTTGCAATATTTTGCAACTTAGACCTTCCAACCAGCTAAAGACCTATAAAAGAACTTCTTACACCATAAAATGGTCTAAATGACCTTATTTTTTGAACAAAAAGACTCAAATACCCCTAAACAACCAATAAACCTCAATTGTCAACATTTACATAAAATGCTCTTGGTGCCCCTACACCAGTTAGTGCTTAGGGTGTCTTAATTTTTTTGGTCATGAATAAGGTCCTTTGTGATGTAATGAAAGGGAGGTCCAAAACTATCAAAACTCAAATTCACTTGAATAAATCAAACTTCCAACCTTCAAACCCTAACAAGGGTGACTCTTCTCAACTTCACTATTCATTCTTGTAGGTGTGCAACCTACGTTTTCCTCTCACAACTTTTAAGAGACCACTCAAAGCCACAAAAAAACTACCATTTCAGGAACCCATTAGGGAGCTTTTAAAAATATCACAGAATCACATGTACTTACTTTGGAACCATACCATCAAACTGACCTTGAACACTCAAAAAGGGGCTCTAATTAGCCCACTTTAACAAAGGAAGTCTCCTTCAATCTTGCTGCCCACTCAAAATACCATTGAACAATCCTCAAACTACCTCCAAAACCATAAATTCTTCAACCACTAAGTTAAAACTCGCTTGCTAAGACCCTCTTTCATGAAACCCTCATTTTTCACCAAATAAGCAGGTGTTTATTGAAAAACCCATCTCCAAACCTCATTCAACCTCAAAATATTTTCAAGCACTCTTATTTCACCCTACATAAACTTAATTAACCTTCAAATTATGCTACCCCCAAATTTTTCACACTTTTCCTTCTTCAAACCTCTCAATTTCACCCATTTTCACTCTTTGTTCAACTAGGGCTTCAAGCCCAAACATCCAAATGACCTACCATGCCTTTGCAGACATTCTATCACATCAAACTCCACTTGATAACACTAAAACAACCAGGTTCTAACCTTCTTCCAAACTATTGCTTTAATCTGCTACTTCAAGCTATGCCTCTAGGCCTAAATTCATGTTTTTTCCACAGGGGCAGCATGGAAATTTCCACCAAATGTCTTTTCCACCCATTGTATTCTATTGTAACTCAATGGAATGGCATAACTAGGTGTAGGGTGCATGTGTGCATGATTTTAGGAGCAGGGGTGGCCATTTTGGGGTTTAGGCATGATGCCTAGTTGTCAATAATGTGTGTTTTGAGTGAAATTTGGAAGTTAAGAGTAGGTAGTGATGGAAAACACTTGGGGTAGCACTTTGTAAGAGTTAATTAAGCAAGGGAAGAAATATTTGAAAGTGTTGGATGCATTGCAATAGTGAGGAAAGGTCTGCAGGTGAGGTTTTAAATAAACCTCCTTTGAAACTTGTCAAAAGTGAGGGTTTTGAGTTTTGGAGTGTTGGTGAGTGTTTCATTGGAAGATGATTGTTGATATAGTGCTTATGTACCCTGGTCATGACTGTCCAATGGTGTTTTGTGTCTCGAAGGAAGATTAAAGGGTAGTTGGTTTGTTGAGAGTTTTCCACCCTGCTCTGCATCACTTTGGCATGTTTATCAACATAAAACTATTATATTTTTTTGAATTTCAATATGTAATGATAATGCAATATGAAATTTTTAGTGTGAGACAATGACATTTGTGTATTTAAACTTTAAAGTTAAAATCTTAAACTTTACCATTGTTCTTGTCATCAAAGTTGTTTAAACTATATAATTTAACCATAATATAACTAAGCAATATATGATATAATTTAACCATTATTCATTATTTTTGATTGTCAACTATATAATATAACCATTATTTTTTATCCTATTGTACATTGATATTTAAGCATTGCTCAAGATTAAATTTTTGAATAGTTTAAAAATGCACATGACGAACAAATTATTTCGATTCTGAACTTCTATATATCAAATTATTCAATAATCAAGTGTATGTCCATATACAAAAATGGCATCAACGCCAACTCAAACAAAGTTTTACAAAATGTGGCATATGCCATCTTGATATCTATTCAAAATATACATGCCAAAATGTCTATTTCATCCTAAACTACTGGTGGATCATCAAAATGGATCCTCTTTGAAGCACTCTTTGAATCTGAAGGCAACTACACAATAAAAATTCAAACCATAATTGAGATTAGTTATAGGGTGAAGCCGTAAAAGTGGTTTACAATTCCAGTGAGGAAGGAAAACTCACAAAAAAATGACCCTATGCCAAAAAATGTGATTTTGGGGGTTCGTATGAACCTACTGGTTTGAGCAAACCAATTCCCTAGTTTCCTGCCCAAAAATGAAATAAAAATGCATTATGTGAGGTGGTTCACTCGAACCCCTAGGGGTTCATACGAACCCCCCTTAACCATCATTCTCCCCATCAGACACAAAAAAAAACCTAAATTTTTTCACTTTGAAACTCAGTTTGAGCATGAAAATGGTAGAGAATTCACAAACCCAACTGGAATTAGGTAGTCCTTGAAACGAGCTATCCAGCAAATATAATTTTGATATGTTTTGGTTTTATTATGTATTTGGTTTTTGAGTTTTATTAAATATAGGTTTTTCACCGAAAATGAATGTCTTTGTTCAGCACATGTGGAAAAATAGTAGATTATCAAAAAAAAAATTGAAAAATATAAGTGCACCAGATATTGAAGTCCTTGATCCAACAAAAATAAATTGAATTTTGATATATACAAAAAAAGTTGTGTGTTATACGGTCGCGATGTCTGAATTGTAATTGGTTTGACTTTGAAACTTGATTAAAGAGAAAATATTCAATAAAAAACTATCTAACCAAGTGGAAGCACTAAATATCGGAGTTACAAATCTAAATTTGAAAGAATTAGAATTTTATCCTTCATGGAAAAAAGTTATGCGTTATACGGTGTGTGTCACTTTTTTAAAATGTTGTTTTCTAAAAAAAACTAGTTTTCGTGGGAGTTGGAAAAAGAAGTGCAATCTAATTCCAAAAATTTTGAAAAAAATATTTTAAGAATCTACAGACAAAATGTGACAATACTCTAGTTTGCATCATCTTCAAATTCCTCATGGTTTAGCCGCTATAGGTGCCCAAATGTGAAGATTTAGTTAAAAATAATAATTTCAGTGTCCAGTTTGGCCAAAAATTGTAAACCACTATTGTGAGATCACTCTATATTATATAATTTAATCTTGAATAATTAACATCAAACTCAATATACATTGAATTATAATTGAACTCTAAAATTGAAATCTTGATTACCTCATATATACGTCTCTTCAAATCGTCATGAGTCCTAGAATATGCCCCTCTCAAAGAACCAATCATACCAACTTTTGTAATGTCAATCTATATATGTGAACAAAAACATCAAATTGATACAAGTTAGCATACAATTGTTGGTAATAGGAACATATTTACCAAACACAAAATAAAATAAACACATACCTCTTTAGGCATCTCTTTTTTTTTATCTCCTTCAAGTGTTTTGACACATCCTCCCTGAGGTGTTTCAACACCTACTCCTTCAAGTGTTCCAACACCTACTCCTACAAGAGGAAAATAAGATAAACATATAATTTAATATATAATTTCATTAATGACAATTCAAATGGAAAGCAAGTATATAATGCATGAATTCAGGCCTAAAAGGCATGGGTTGAAATAGCAGATTGAAGAATCTGTTTTGAAGAAGGCTAGAACCAATTGGTTTTAGTGAGATCTGGTGGGGTTTGATGTGTTTGAAGGTTTGCAAGGACTAGGGAGGTCATGTGTATGTTTGGGCATGAAACCCTAGTTGAGAGTAGTGCATTTTTAATGGAAAATTGAGGTTTAGAGACTAAAAGTGGGTGAGGTTTGGGGGAAACATAATATTAAGGATTATTAAGCATGTGCAAGCTTAAAAAAGGGTGTTTGAAGTGGTGATAAGTTCATAGGATGCCTAGAGATGGGTTTTTCAATGTATTCTCCAAAATCCCACTATATTGTAGGGGCAACTAGGCCAATTAGGCCTCTTTTCCAAAGAGACACCTTCCCAAACACCTATAATCAAGTCAAACACCATGGAAAATCATTAAATAGGTTACCAACCTTAATATTTCACAATTTTCAAAGCTCCAACCACTCACCAAGCCACCAATCCACTAAACCCTCACTCTCAAGCCACCAAACCTAGGTTTTCTAAGGAGCCTTATTAAAAATCACTCTTCCCACAATTAACTCTCTCACACAACACCCCAAACATGCCATATGATGTCTGTACATGCTCAAAAGACTCTCACAAATGACTGCCCCAAAGGATTTCATCCATTCACACTCTAAAACCACTCAAATTCACTCAAAATCACACATTTTCACACCCAAGGCTACATGCCATCACTCCAAAATGATCTCCCCTACTCCAAGAATCATCTTCTAACCTATTCCCAACCTAATGGACTCATTCCACTGAGATATACTATATACATTAGGTGGAATGAGCCATTAAATCACTTGATGACCTCAAAACTTGAAATTTAGACTTCCAAACCTGCCTACAGTAAAATCCACCCTAAGAGCTCAAAACAAGATAGATTTCAATGCCACAAAAACCAAAATATGGATAACACATCACTCTACCCAAATCAAAACACTTTTATTCAATTCCCTTCAGTATGGGCTCATGCAATTGACTGCTACAACATTGAAAAAGAGAAAAACAAACTCAGATTTACAAAGAAAATAGAGCTTTATTGATCAATGCTTGTACAAAATCTTCCACTCTTCTCCACACACTCCTTCATTCGAGATTCACATAAATATATTCAACTCCATTAATCAAGAATTGATTTAAAACCAACACCACAAGCGACCTTTGGCCTTCCCTAACCATTCAACTTCCCCACTATGCATTTCTTGCACTTCAAAATTTGAAAAATGACACTTTGCACTAATTTAGCAATTTTACAACTAAAACCTTCTAACTTACTAATAACCACTAAAATAGACTTATTACATCAATAAATGGTCTATATGACCTTATCCAAGCCAAAACAAGACTTTTTCACCCTAATGACAACCACTAAAGCTTGGTACCCCTGCACCAAATAGAGAGCAACATATAACCATCATTTTGCATATCTACATTAATGCAATTTTGAAAACCCTTATACAATCAAACTTAAACGCTTGAAATAAAGCAATGATAAATAACATGACTTTACAAATTCAATGTGCATACTCACCAATCAATCCAGGGAACCATCTAGATCTGCTCTACTCTTTATTGTGTCAAGTATTGCCTCGTGGTCAGACTCACGCACTTTCCACAAGTTCTTGTTCGCGGGTCTACCCTTATATTTTATCAAATGAATGTTGGTGGTGATGAAAAGGTTTGAGTAGTGAAAAATCTTCCAATGCATGTCGAATTTCTCAAACAACCAAACTGCAACATTCTTAATTGGGTACCTTCTAAGCCATGTTCCAGTAAAAACCACTGAACCTGTAGGATATTCTATGTTTTCTCCATCTATAACTAGGGCCTCAAATTTCTTTTTGGCCTCAATACAATGACATAGGTAATACTGTGTAGCCTCTTTATTTTCTTCATCTGTGATCACCGCATATACATGCCCTGCATTGATATGTTCATCTTGTTAGATGTATTTAATGAACATCAAAATAAAACCTATAAGTAAGATATATTACCTAGTTCTACAAGGTCCAATACATGATCAAAGTCAATGCATGATTGCATCTTCATGATTTGTAGAGCCGTTGGGAGATGATAAGTTTCAAGTGGGGTTAGACTTCTTATAGACCATTCTTCAACCCACTATGTTGACTCACAATCATTCCATGCTTGAAGTGTACATGCAGAACAAAAGCATGCCATCTTCCATGTATGGATAGTCCATGTACCTGCATTGGAGCTTCTAAAAGAGTGTAGCTCGCTCAATCCTGATAATGTACAACGATCCTCATATTTTGCAATGTTAGTATCATCTACTAAATGAAAAATCTATGAACTAAATAATTACCTTGACTACCTAGACCCATTGCATGATTGCAACACTCGAAAATTGATCTTGCATCTGTCAACTTTACACTATCTTTGTCCTTTAACTCTTCTTTTGTTAGGGCCCTTTTGATACATGCACCTGCTCCATCATGCTCCCCCTTTCCATGCCCGACCTATGAGAAGTTCCACATATGTTGAACACCACTGATCTTATGCATACTTCTCAACCAGTAAAACATTCTAGCATTCTTGAGTTGTGATGTACAGTTATCTGACTATATGATATGTTGACTGAATGATATGCCCCTGCTATCCAGATCAGCATAGAACATCTAAAAGCAACCTTGTACAAACTCAATAGAATGTGTGTGATCATCACTAATGTAAAAGTGATACTCCCTCAATACTTTCATGTTATCCTTTGTACTATCATTTGCATGAATGAATGTTATATGCACAAATATAGAAACCTGCGTGGAGTTATAGTACTGTGATTGCACCTCATTTTGTGGTTGTAGTGTGTAGTTCTCCATGAAGTTGACAACTGAAACGATGTTGTGAAGTGGAAACGTGTTCTTGCATAACTTGAACTGTGAATCCAACCATTGAGCTCTGTGTGTATGCCTTGCATACTCATACACCACTTGATCACAAAAAATTCCCATAAAATGATATATTGGAATATTATCACCAGACCAATTCACACTTCTTTGCTTATTTCCCATCTTTTAGACTATAGGCCACTGTCTTGTATTTTCCAAATTCAACAATTTTGTCTCCAATTGTGTGTGTACTAGCCATGTGTTGAAAAATTGGAAAATGTTGCATGTCACCACAATGATCACATGTGCCATCCAAACATGACTTGTAAAAAATTTGACCATCCTCTCTTTCACATAAAATGGAAGATAAGAATTCCCTTGATGATTTAGGTGGAGGCCTTATGTTGCATTCCTACAAAACATTGCCAGTATGCATATCTACACATATACGTCGATAAACATCATAATGGTTAGAAAACTCAATATGTACTCTACAACAACAAGTAGTGCGTGGGTGATTTATTTTGACATAAAAAGGCTTTAGCATTTCAAAATACCTTTGACATATTTTAATTTCAGTAAACTTTTGTACAAAATCAGCAAAAAATTGGGTTTGAGTGGTATCCAAATAATGCTTTGGATGTGGCTCACAGATTTTACTACCAATTCTCCTTCTTACAACATCTCTTTGATTAGGAGAGTTACTTGTGTTATCCTTCCAATAATCTACTATTAAAGATCTTAAGCCTTGAGCAATTCTTTTATCTTTCTATGGCACTCTACCCAAGAATGCCCATAACTCATTGCTATTTGGATCCTCCAATCTTTCATGCCTTCCTTTGGCTCTCATTAAAGATGATCTACTTATTTTCAAAGACTTACTTGTCTTTGTAAGGTTCACCTTGTTCCTTGTTTGACTACTTAACAGTGTTGTTTTCATCACACGTCTTGTGGCACAACTTGTTAGGGTTAGAGATGGTAGATATCTAACAATTAAATGCAGATTTAAATAATAAACAGAGAAACTAAAACATACACAGAATAAATCATAACACAGAGAATTTAACGTGGTTCACCCAATCTGGGCTACATCCACCAAACCGCAGCCATCCAATACTTTTATTATCCAGTACAAAACCTATTACAATCTTGCGAATAATTGTTTTATCTCATACATAACCCCCATCCAACCCCTTTTTAACAAGCTTTTTAGAAGCTTCCAATTAGGGTTTTACAAAGTCGGTTTTCTTTCTTTTTAGATTTTTCCTTTTTTGACGAAAAAAATGGCAAAAAAAAAAATTTCTCAGGGGCTGCGCCCCCGGACCCCGGCGAGGACGGGGGGCTAGGGTGTACAGTATACCATGGGCTATACAGTATAGCATGATCATTCGCCACATACCAACAATCTCCCACTTGGAGACTCATCAGGCTCCACACCATCACAACCTCCCACTTGGAGACTCATCCTGGACAACACTATAAGGAAACTATGCAGCCATGTAATGACAATTTCCACATAGCCCAAACCTAAAACATGCAAGTAAAATACTCAACATCAACATGCAAGAGAATAGACAACATACCCATCAAAGATGACACAAGATATACCCTGGAAAAACCCAGCCTCCAAAAGCATCCACACTCCATGTATTATTCAGCAATGAAAACCCATTACAATACATCTGCAGAGACTCCATGAACACTTCTGAAGCACAAGCTATCCATGCATTCCATGTGACTAAGCATGAATCCACACATCCCATGCCATGCTTCAAACCCTCACACATGCACAAGCTCAACCTTGACCAACTTTTGATCCAACCCTCAACAACTACCCTTGTGGTTGCTTTTATAGAAACAAGCTCCCACAAAACCACCAAGTGGTATTACATAAACCATGTGCCCAAAATACTACAACATGTGACCCCACATTTAATATTGGGTACTTTATTATTTTATTATTATTCCCCCAATATTAAATAATTACATTTGACAATTACATGTCCCAATGTTACATACAACAAAGTGGCCCCAACATTATAACTCCTTGTGATGCACGTTCACCTAGAAAACCCCTAGGTGCACCACACACATAATAAAAATAAATAAATATTACAAACATTATGCAAGGTTTACAACACCTAATTCTAACACAACTATCCTTCGTGCGTGAGGTAGAACCCACGCCCTTGTATGCACTCATCAAGTTCTTTACAATGGAATTTTCACTTGATTCATTTGAAACTCTTAGCCCAAGAGCTTCCATGGTAGGCCTAAATTTGATTTTCCTCATCATTTCAACAAATAGTTGGCATCTTCCACCCTCACTTGGCTTCTCAAAAAATAAAATCCATATCCTTTGTGCAGATCTTTGACATGTACGTTTTGTCATCTTATCAGGCATCCATTTCAAAACATTGGAATCAATATCAATCAAAAATCTAGGTTTTCTATGCAAAACTCTAGGGGGATTTCTCAAATGTAAATTTGTGTCAACGTTAGGAATGTCAACAACATCGAGGATAGTCGTGTACCTTCAATCGAAGGTGCAATTGATGACATACCTTGAGATTGGCATGCAAACAATGTTGTACCTCCAACTTGAGATGTCGTTTGTGGAGTGACTTCAAATAGAGGCGTGTTTGCTGATGTTCTTTCGAAACACAATGTTGTTGATGGTGTGTCTTCAACTGTAGATGTGATTTCAGATGTACTTGGAAGACCACATGTTGTTGTTGGTGTGTCTTCAACTAGAGGTGTGCATTGAACTTCACCTATGGTTGATGATGTGCCTCCAACTTGGGGATACATTTGTGTCCTTCCATGAACTTTGTTCATTCGTTCCTTTTGTTTTTCCAATTGTACATCTCTCTTAGATTGCATGGGAGTTTCTAGCTGTATGGGCTGCAATTCATTTGTTTCATGAGCTGCAATTTTTTATTCTCTTCTCCTTGCAATTTTTACTACATGTTCTTCTAGTGTTAGAGTGTTTCCTCAGCATGATGTTGAATGCTACATGTTCACAATCGTACATAGAACAAAAGTAAGTAATGAATTTTATGAAACATATTGATAATGCTAATTACATTGCATTTTATTGAACACACCAAAGCATTTTATGAAAGAAGGTAGTGATCTGTTTGGAATTATCAAACATGTCTATATGATACAAAAATTTTGATACATACATCTACCTCCATACCACAAGAAAAGTAATTGTAATTCATTTTTTCAAACATATCCATACCGCTAATTACATTGCATTTTGTGGAACAAAAGTAAAAGTTGCAAATCATGTCAAAAAGTTGTCAAGGAGGGTAAAATGGTGTTTTTCTTGTTTGGAGTCATGTTCTTAGGTTGAATAATGTCTAATTAGACCACTTCTAATTTTTTGGGTTGGTTAGACTGAGTTAGGGGTCAATTGTGTCAAAATTACAAAAAATGCCAAAAATGTTGAAGAGTTGTCAATGGAAAATGTAAAAGTTGTAAAGAGGGAAACCCAACAATCATTTGGGTTTGAAAATAAGTTGTAATAGTTGAATGTGGTTAGAGAACCTTTAAAAAGGGATTTTTAACTTGAAGGGAGAGGTTGGCATGTAATTTTGAGAAGAGAAGTAATTGAAACACCCCATGTCTGTACAGTTACATACCGAAAATTCTTGATCTTTCATGGAGTGAATCTTGTGGGAAGCAAGACTAACACCATTTTAGACTTGGTTTGGATTGATTTCAATGGTTTTTGTGCAATTTAGAGACAAATTATAGAGGATCGGTCTATATACCCTATTTTAAGGGTTTTGAGTGTATGAAAATGACATTTTAAGTCATTCCACCCATTGTTTTGTTCTGTAACTTGGTGGAATGGCTCACTAGGGCATGATTTAGGTGTGTACATGGTCCATTGGAGCAGGGAAGATGTTTGAAGGCTTTTTGTGTTGCTGTCTTGAAGGTTTTTGTGTAAAGTTTGCTTGAAAATGGAGGTTTTGAACTAGGGTTTGGTGAAATATTGATGATAGAGGATGGTGAATGAACTTATAAGCATATGTAGACATAATTAAGGGTGTTTGAAATGGTTTTTGGGCTAGATAAGGTCTAGGATATAGATTTTCAATAAACCCCCATGTAAATTGCCTAGAATGAGGGTTTCTTGTTTAGATGTATTGGAAAGTGTGTCACTACAAATAAATGGTGAAATTGGAGGTTTTGTTGACTGGGTGTTACTACCCCATTGGTTTTTGGCCTTGAGGAGGAGTTTCCAATAAGCCCCCTTTGTAAAAGTGACCTAATCTGTGCTCTAGGACAACATAGGTGATTTGTTTTGTCAAAGTTGTTCCAAAGAAACCTAATGGTGTTTTGAGGTCAAGAAACCTCTATTGAAAACCTACAAGGAATAATAGGTGAGTTTGTGGAAGATAGGAAAGGAAAGGTTGTAAAATCTGAAAGAGGGCACAAGAAAATTAATGGAAACTTGCACATTAGCATTGATGAAAGCTCTTAGGTTTTCCAAATTAGTTGAAAATAAAAATTTTTCCACAACCATCAGTAATAATGAATTTAATGTTCAATTCTATGTGTAACAATGAAGATTAATAAAATCATCAAATGAATGGTCTAAAAATTGTGAAAACAAAACAAAAAAAACTCAATATAAACATCTACCTAAAATGAAATAGAGTGAATTCCACTAGCCATGCTGGAAGTGGACTACTATAAGCAATGAAAATAGAATTCATAAGTAAATTTGTGTTAAGTAAATGTCATGTTTTTCATTTTTTTGTTCTTCAAACTCATAAAAATTAAACTTTTTTATGCAACTCCCACCTAATTCAATGTTGAATTCTATGTGCAATTGTTATGATTAATAAAATCATTAAAGGAATTTAGTTTTACCAAAATGAATATATTACCTGAGATACTGTAAAATGATGTAGAAACTTCAAAATGTCTTCTTCTATGTTGTCTAGCATGCAGATTGGTGGTAAAAAGGTGATGGATCAAGCGTAGATTGGTACAACATGAAGTCAACTACATAAAAAAAGGTGTTTTTGAATTGGATAAAGTGTTGAACCAGAAAAATACAAAAGCTTGTGGTCTTGAATCACGAGGTCAGCCCTTATTTTACCGTTTCAAGGTAAAATACATTTGGTGCTTGCCAAATTTGGTGCACGCCAAATGTGTTGTTTTGAAATCTTCACCTTCCATAGAGACAAAGGGAGTGAGACTTGAGATAGAGAGAGAGAGAGAGAGGTGATAGGAGTGAGAGAGATTAGTCTAGGTAGTGTGGTAGTGACTGAGACCTAAGAGCGATAGAGGCTTGAGAGGGATAAAGAGTTATCCAGTTACAGTGGGGGGAAATACCTAAAAATAGGAGAGGGGTAAGGAGGGATTAGACCTAAGAGATACAAAAATACCAAAGGAGGAGAGAGAGAGAGAGAGGGAGTGTGGGAGAGGGGTTGGAGTGAAATATATTTTTCTAGGTAGGGTGGGAGGTAAGTGAGACATGATAGAGAGGGAGTGTGAGAGAAGGTATTGGAGTGACACAATACCCTCTACCTTTAAACCCAATACCCTCTACCCTCAATCCTTAAACCCTTTTAAACCCAACTAAACTCTCTACCCTAATCCCTCAACCCTCTACCCTCAACACTTAAACCCTTTTAAACCCAACTAAACTCTCTACCCTAATCCCTCAACCCTCAACCCTCAATCCTTAAACCCTTTTAAACCCAACTAAACTCTCTACCCTAATCCCTTAACCCTCAACCCTTAATCACTTAACCCTTAATCCATAAACCCTTAAACCCTAAACCCTAAACCCCTAACCCAAACCTCACCCTCTACCCTTAAACCCAGCAACTAAACTCTCCACCCTAATCCCTCAACCCCACTCCCTCAACCCTAAACCTTAAAACCCTAAACCTACAAACCCTAAAACCCTAAACTCCTAAACCTCAAATTCTCTACCCTCTACTCTTAACCTCTACCCTCTCTAACCCTCACTTTCTCAACTCCTACACTTCTACCTCAACCTCTTTAAACCTAAATCTAAACTCTACCCCAATCCCTCAACCTCAACCTTAATCCCTCAACCCTAAAACCCTAAACCCTTAAACCCTCTAAACCTCTAAACCTTAAACCCCTAAACCCCTCTACCATCTACCCTAACCTCTACCCCTCAAACATCCCCTCTCTATCAACCCTACACCCCACTGGAACCCCACTTCTCTCTCAACCCACCTCTACCCTCTTAAAACCCTTTAAAACCTTAACTAAACTTCTACCCTAATCCCTCAACCCTCTACCCTCAACCCTTAAACCATTTTAAACCCAACTAAACTCTCTACCCTAATCCCTCAACCCTTAAACCCTTAAAACATAAACCCTAAACCCTAAACCCTAAACCCTCTACCCTCTACCCTTAAACTATAAAACATGAACCCTAAAACATTAAAACCTTAAACCCTAAGCCATGTACCCTCTATCCTTAACCCTCTAGCCTCTACCCTCAAACCCCCCCTCTCTCTCTCACAACCCTACACCCTCTACCCTTAAACCATAAATTGTAATCTGTAAACCCTAAACCCTCTACCCTTAACCCTTAATCCTTAAACCCTAAAACCTCTACCCTCAACCCTCAACCCTCAACCCTTAAACCCTAAAACCCTCAACCCTCTACCCTCTACCCTTAACCAGGTTAAACCCTAAACCCTTAAACCCTCTACCCTTAAACTATAAACCCTAAACACTAAACCATAAACCCTCAACCCTCAACCCTACACCCTCTACCCTTTAACTATAAACCATAATCCCTAAACCCTAAACTATCTACCCTTAACCCTTAATCCCTAAACCCTAAACCCTAAAACCTCTACCCTCAACCCTCAACCCTTAAACCCTAAAACCAAAACCCTCAACCCTCTACCCTTAACCAGGGTAAACCCTAAACCCTTAAACCCTCTACCCTTAAACTATCAACCCTCAACCCTTAATCCCTCAACCCTTAAACCCTAAACCCCAAATCCCTAAACCCTAAACCCAAACCCCAAACCCCTAAACCCTTTACCTTTACTCTCTACCCTTAAACCCTAAACCCTCTACCCTCTACCCTCTACCCTCAAACCCCCTCTCTCTCTTAACCCTACACCCTCTACCCTTAAATTGTAAATCAATCCCTAAACCCTAAACCCCTACCCTTAACCCTTAATCCTTAAACACTAAACCCTAAAACCTCTACCTCTTTCAACCCTCAACCCCAAAACCCTAAAACCTCTAACCCTCAACCATCTACCTTAACCAGGTTAAACCATAAACCCTTAAAGCCTCTACCCTTAAACTATAAACCCTAAACCCTAAACCCTCTACCTGCTACCCTCTACCCTCAACCCTTAACCAGGTTAAACCCTAAACCCTCTACCCTCTACCCTAAACCCTTAAACCCTCTACCCTTAAACCGTAAACCCTATACCCTTAACCCTTAAACCCTTAAACCATAAACCCTAAACCCATTAACCCTCTACCATTAACCCTCTACCCTCAAACCACCCTTCTCTCTCTCTCAACCTTACACCCTCTACCCTCAAACCCCCCTCTCTCTCTCAACCCTACACCCTCTACGCTTCAACCCTTTTAAACCCAACTAAACTATCTACCCTAATCCCTCAACCCTCTACCCTCAACCCTTAAACCCAACTAAACTCTCTACCCTAATCCCTCAACCCTCAACCCTTAATCCCTCAACCCTTAAACCCTAAACCCTTAAACCCTAAACCCCTAAGCCCCTACCCTCAGACTTTAACCCCCTCCTTAAATCGTGAACCCTAAAACCCCAAACCCTTAAACCTTTAAACCCCTAAACCCTCTACCCTCTACCTTTTAACCCTCTACCCTACCCTCAAACCCTCCCCCTCTCAATCCTACACCTCTAATTCTTAAACCGTAAACTATAATCCCTAAACCCTCTACTCCTTAACCCTTAATCCCTAAACTCCTAAACCTTAAAACCTCTACCCTCAACCTCTACCTTTAACCAGGTTAAACCCTAAACCCTTAAACCCTCTACCCTTAAAACTATAAACCCTAAACCCTAAACCCTAAACCATCTACCCTCTACCCTCTACCCTCAACCCTCAACCCTTAAACCCTAAAACCCTCAACCCTCAACCCTCAACCCTTAACTAGGCTAAACCCTAAACCCTTAAACTATCTACCCTTTACCCTTAAACCCAATACCTCTACCTTAACCCTTAAACCCCTTTTAAACCCAACTAAACTCTATACCCTAATCCCTCAACCCTTAAACATCCCTAAACCCTCTACTCTCAACCCTCTACCCTATACCCTTAACCCATAAACCCTCTACCATCTACCCTAAACCCTTAAACCCTCTACCCTTAAATCGTAATCCCTATACCCTTAACCCTTTAACCCTTTAACCCTAAACCCTAAACCCCTAAACCCTCTACCCTAATCCCTCTACCCTCTACCCTCAACCCTTAAAACCTTTTAAACCCTACTAAACTCTCTACCATAATCCCTCAACCCTCAACCCTTAATCCCTCACCCCTTAAACCCTAAATCCTTAAACCCTAAACCCTCTAACCTCCACCCTTAACCCTATACCCTCTACCCTTAAATCGTAAACTATAATACCTAAACCCTTAACCCTCTACCCTTAGCCCTTAACCCCTAAACCCTAAAACCTCTACCCTCTACCCTCAACCCTCAATCCTTAAACCATCAACCCTCAACCCTCTACCCTCTACCCTTAACTAGGTTAAACCCTGTTGATGATGTTTTTTGCACAGTAACAACTCAGACAAAATATAATAACCTATCTCTCTTGAAAGGTAAATATTTGTCAGCAAGCCTCAAGAGATAACCCCAAGGTCTCTAATGTCAAGTCTTGACAATGCATAAAAAACTTAGTGATAAATGTGAAAATGCTCGTAATCACAAAGGGACATTACTACAAGAAAATATTGAATCTTAAACTTATCTAATTTCGCCATATGGTGATACTTCAATCCTAAAACTAACCCAGATAATAAAGAAATAGAAAAAGATAAGGGTTTAAGAGAGACCCTAAGATTAAATATACTTCTAAGACTAACAATGCAAATGATGAAATACTTGAAATGGACTAATCCCTCATAAACTAATTCCTGCTTAACCCAGATAAATTTGCAATCTTACAGAAATAGTGCAATCTTCTAAGGCATTAAAGATTTTGAGATCAAGAACACTCATCCAAACCAACCCTGTTGCAATTGAAATGAATAAGCATTCAAAATTGAACTAAGCACAATGAATATTAAAGTCCATGCTAACTTTGCAAAGCAACTAACAATCAGGTAGCTGCAAAAAGTATGCACGCGGGATTGCTGCAAACACTTCAAGCATCAAACCATAAACACCATTGAATCAGATCTAACTCTACAATCTAACGCGCATCAAATAACCTTGAGCAATTTTGAAAGATGGAATAGCAAGAACCATGCAAGATAAGTCAACACAAAGAGATCACCAAAAATCACAATGTCTTCAATTGTATTGAATCATCCAATATCAGCAACAATTCTAATGTTTTGTATTACGATACTTGCTCCAAAATCGACTAACTTCTAACCCTAATTCTTACTTTACTACCCTAATTGTTTCTAAGCCAAGAACTATCTCGCCTTATAAATGAGGAAAAATTCCATCTTTATAGAAACCCCCAAGATATGTCGGCCCAATTAGGGTTACAATAAAATAGCCACAAAACAAGGTCGACCCAAGAAGTTAAGAACAAAATGAATTAGCATTAAATGCTTGGGACTCATCCAGGTTGGCCTGTGATTTACAATGTAACTCGATCCAATGCATGTGAAGGATGGAAAAGGCCAAGTAGAAAATGCCTCAGATAAATAAGAAGCACAAATCCCAATGCAATCGATCATTAACTGGCCCCTTCGTCCTTGTCTCGATCCAATTTATCTGACATCTTAAGAAAAATCCCCTCCAGGTCAGCCACATGTGAAGTAATAAATGCTTTAAACCATCCTTCAATCGAATTAATCTCCCCCATCAATTCTTTGATGACCCTATTAAATTCATCCTACACCCACCAAAAACTACCATCAATATCCATTATAACATGAGGATCAGAATTAGCTCATCACCAGCAATATATTCATCATTCAAATAAATCCAAACAAAGATCAAAATCCCCCTGAAATATCGTTAATGCATACTTTCTTCACATCTTGGGATTTTCACCCCTTCGTAGAATCCAAGGTAGAGAGGAATTTCAAAAAATTCCCAGCCAGGTGGATTTTAGTGAAATAAACACAAGCAGCATCCAATAATCATTCAATCGATCACAATTAGATAAGAAACAACATGAAATATCTTAATATTACTCAGATTAATCACATGATGCACAATCAGTAGCTAATAATTCATGCTATCTCACAACCCTTCATTTTCAACAAAGTTTCAAAGAATTATGCCCAGGATGGAAATCCGCGAAAACAACAATGGTCTACAAATTTCGGAAAATGAAGAGACAGCAAAAATTTCAAGAAAATCCAAAGGGAGTAGAAATCCGCAAAGCAGACGAAACTCTGGATCACTGCATATTTCAGGAAAAGGCAGAGGACAAGGAAAATTAGGGAAATCCGCCAGCGAAGGAAAATCCCAAAACTGAAGGAAAACCTGAATGTCGACGTTTCCTCATGACTTTACTCAAATTGATCGAAAGATCACAAAATTGAGGACTTGGGCTCAAATGCTACTTTTCTCAAATCATTCATTGATGGATCCAGACTCAAAATTCACTCAAGGGAAATTCGATCGGTGTTGGTGGTGGCTCCAAAGTCGAAACCCTAAGGTTCCACCATGAACGCACAAAATCAACCCCCACTCTTCATTCATGTTCAACCAACCCAGATAAATTCCTCTAAAATATTTAAAGCAAAGTTGTCATCAGGTGCAAATGAAAATCAATAGCTCAAATCTATCCAAAATATCAATTCTATCGAATGCAAGAGACCCAAGACCGAAACCCATGGAAGAAAAATGATTCAAGAGGCCAACAACTGGCATGATATCCAAACCTCAAGCAAATGCAAAGACACCAGGAAAATGCAATCAAATTCAGCAATCTCAGAGCTCGAACATCAAACTCACATGCAACACTCAAAGGTTAAGCTTTCCCAGATGCAAAGCAAGACAAATGACATAGATGTTCGGCACAAATTCCCCTAAGAGATCAACAAACATAAGCTATAGAATTTGTGTGACAACAAGCTCGGGGATCCGAGGTCGAGAAGAAATTTGGAAATCTGAGGGCCTGGCTGAATTTTAAAAAAATCTAGTAACCACGGAATTCCGCGAAGGACCGAAATCTCTAGAAACAATGCAAAACTGGACTCGTCAGGTTTCCAAGGCATTTGGGGAATTCTGACCAGAGGGAATTTTCCCGAAAACAAAGATAAACCTAGAATTACCTTAAAGACTTAGGATTTTCAAAATATTTCTTCAAAAGGGACATTTTCACAAGCAAGATAATCATTCAAGTGCATGCCAAAGGAACCAAATCCTCAAAACAAAAGGGCCAGAGCATCAAAAATTAGAGCAAGAGAGGGTCCCTACTTTCAGTGGGGCGTGTGTGCAAAAACTGCACAACAAATGGCAACTCACCTGGGAAAATGCTCAAGAGTATTTTGATGATGAACAAGAATCAGGAACCCAGAATGTCTAGTCTCGATCTCCAAATTAGGCAAACAAATAAAAAATGAAAAACTAAAGAAAATCAGAATCAAAGGTAGACTGAACCTTCTATAAACTGAAAATCTGAGTGTGTGCACGTGAGTTCATTTCCCTCCTTGAGCTATCGCAAAAACCAAGCTCAGTCAAGTTAGGCTACATAAATATTCTAACTCCAAAAGCAACCTAGATAGAGCCTCACTTCCAGCCAGGTGTCCATAGCCCGGTAGAGATATTCGGATACCCCTGATAGGTTGAATCCATTCTTTTGATTTTCAATATTTTCTCTTTTCCTTTCTTTTCTAAAAATCTTTTCTTTTCACTTTTTCTTTTCAACCTGTGAACAATGAAGTTCACACTCAGGGCTGAGAACCACAGTGGTACTGAAGTAGAAATAGGATTTTTCACCTAACACTACCTCACAAAGATCCCACCACAACCTCAGGATTCTTAAGATATATGAAAGATATAAGATTTCATAATTATTCAGGTTCAAATCAAACCAATGACCCATCTTCTTTAGATCAAACATTCAGACCGCTTGACACTAACAAAAGATCTCGACCATCCATTCAAGACACATGATTAAAGTCCATCAATGACATACCCAGAATAGTCCCAGATAATGAATAAGATTTCCATGCAGATGCAACACACCCAAAAGAAAACAAGAAAACCCCCAAAGCAAGAGCAAAGCAAAAACAAACCAAACCAAAAGAAAACCCTAAACCAATGCAACCTAATCTAAAGAAAGCAAGAGCAGAAAAGAAAACTTAAAGAGAGCAGAGCAATCTGCATTTATTCAAATCAAACTTTATACAAAGAAACACCAAAATGACTCATTACCAGACATGATAAACTGATACCTACACCTACTTGACTTTTTAGTGCATGGACAAGCAATAAGGTGAAAGTAACAGTCCTTAAGAATGCAAACTTATCCTTATACTCAGCAAAGTAAATCACCAAATTGCAGCATTCAAACTTAACCTTATTGATAGAAATAATCAGAAATTGAGGCAACTCATTGAAACCATGATCAATCCATACGCAAGTTGTCTCTCTTAAACCTCCATAATCAAATTGATAAGATTCAGAAATTTTTAGCAAGGAGAGAAACAACTTGATTTTGCACTGTTCTAGATTGAATGTGGTATTCATCCTTCTTCAATTGTGAAGAGTTGATCCCCTTGTCTTCAGGCGGTCTCAACTGATGATGCAATATCCCTCTTGCATTCAAAATATGTGAAATAGAATTAGAGTCATCACTAAATAATTCATGGTAAAAATTAGATTGAACAGGTTCATAAGTGTAAACATGGAACTTTTCACCTATTTGAATGTCTTTGTGAAGGGTCAATGATGAAAATGCAGAAACCCCGTCATGTATAGTAACTTCCCCACCATGATGTTTGTCAGGAGGCCTCACAGATTGATCTTTAAGCATGCCTTCACATACTGCAATGTGGTTAAGCCCATCAAATATGACTGTAGCAGTGTTGTTCTGAGCATCATTCAAATTTTCCTGCACATTCGTATGAATCACATCAGCTATCTCATTCTTAATACATCAAATCTATGAATTTTCAATATTTAGTCCACCAACAAATAGAGAAAAAATAGAATTGGATGAACAAGAAAACTCCTTGAATTCTTTTATTGGCACTAGTTTAGGTTTGTAACTATAACCCCCAGGAACCTCAGCTTCTTTATCAACAATATCAAATCCTACAATTTTCTTCATGGGACATTCATTGGCAATTTGTTGAGGCTCCTCAACTGAAAGCTCAACCTCCTCCAAGGCTGCCTCAACATTTATTGCTATGACTTTCTTAGATCCCATGCCAATTGACTCTTCCAGTAGACATTCGCCAGTAGCTTGTTGAAATTATTTTATTGGAAGCTCATGCTTCGTAGTTTGATGCACATTCTTTGTATAATTTGACAACCATGCTTGCTCCTCCACCTCTTTTGTTGATTCTATCGATGCTTCAACACTGTCGAATTTATGAATAGGTTCCTTAGGAATATCATGTAACATGAGGATTTCCTCAGCCTCCCATCCCTGGGGGTCAACTATTAGCACATAATTTCCCAAGCTTGTCTCAGATAGGAGTACCTCCTTCAAAGTATTTGTATCAATCTTGCTTGAAGCACCCTTTTGTTCAGAAAGCATATCTCTTTCAAGAGACTTTAGTATTGCACCCCTAATTGCAGGATCCCTTAACAACGCACGAGCAGAGAGACTTACTTTGACTTTCTTGGGTTCTTCCACCACACATTCTCCTATTTGGTCTGTAGTCATGGTGGAACAGTTATCCTCATAGCTAACTACAAATTTATCCCTATTGCTTTTAACGCTTCCTCCTTTATCAGCATCAGATTGTTCTCCATTTACGAAATACTAGGTAGGCACATGATGGAATGCTTGAACCTCTTTAGTTGTAAACTCTTCTTCATCTAATGGGCCATTGCCATTCTCCTCATTATTTTCAAAAGGTTGAACTATCGATTCTTCATTGTATGCATACCCTATTTCAACACTCTTGTCTTTTCCTTCTTCTGGTCCATTCTCTTCACTTCTTGGAAATGGGACATGATTCACCACCATGAATGATATGTCATGAGGATTAGATGGTATTATCTCCTACCCACTTGAACTGTTGATGACATGTTGGACTTCCTGCTGGAAAATAGACACAACAGTCTAGAGTTCTTGACAATCCAACTCAGAGTGTTGATTAGTGTTATGAAGCCTACACCATCCTGAAAGAGCTACTTCAGCTAGGTAAATTCTACTAGATTTCTTATGATTGTTTGGTTGATCCAGAGATGCTAAGTCTCCTCCATTATTCCAACGTGGTGGCTGCCTTTCATGATCTTTATCAAGATGTTGTCCCCTATCAAAGTTATTCCCCTGAGCTTGCATCATATCCCTATTGCTTTGATCATAGTTGGACTAAATCCCCCTTTGGGTTGCTTGGGATTGACTGTTTTGGTGCCTTAGGTAGGTGACTTCGGTGTTCAGCTTCTCAACTAGCTCTGTGAGTGCATCCAACCTCTCCTTGTCTACATTGTTTGATGGAGGAACAATACTAGCTGAATTCTGCATATAAACAATATGTGACCCATGGTTCAAGGGTTGATTAAATATCTCAAAGCTCTACAAATAGCTGGGTACATTAATTTGCTGATGAGGAAATGGACGCTGGTTCACATTTGAATGGTAATTTGGCATGAGTGGAGCTTGACTCAAGGGTTGACCTGGATGTGGAACCAAGGGTGGTTGAGGGACTGGACTCAACATAGGTGTTTGATTAGCTAATGGCAAGGGTCCAGACAAGTGTTGCCTCAAATCCATACTTACTTTAATAGCCACATCATAAGCTTCAAATAAGCTGTCGGGAGGGTTTGTTTTCCATTTCATGAAAGTAGATGTTAAATTGTCTAGAGCCTCATAATAAACCTCCCTGGCAGAGGCATCATCTACAACATAAGGGGGTTGCAGCCTAGAATAAGCCCTCTGAAATCTATTATTGAAATCCACTATTGGTTCATTTGCCTCCCTCTTGACCCTAATAAACTGGAGAAGTAACTCATTGGTACTGATTGGGGTCTCAAATTCCTGTAAAAATGCAGTTTCCAAGAAGCCAAGTAGTGATAGACCCATCAGGGAGATGGTTATACTAGTAAAATGCCTCATCCCCTAGGGAATATGGGAAAAGTCTGCATGCAACATCCTCATGATTAATTCCCCTATCCTTAAGGGTAGTTTTAAAAATTCTAATGTGTTCCTTAGCGGTTCTATTGGGGTCATTAACATGGAATTTTGAACAAAAGTGTTTAGGGTTCTTGGGCATGACATTGTAATTAGAAAAGGTCAATGGAGATGGGTTATCAGCTAGGAAAGCCATTGGTGGAGGTGGAGGTGGTAAAGGCTGATTTATGGCTGGCTAAAGTTGTTGAATGGGGATGGCTTCAGAATCAGACGAAGATGGACTTGATGAAGATGATGATGATGGAGATGATAGAGGTGGTTGGGTGGATGATGATTCTCCTCTTCTACAGGTCCTTCTTGACCTAGTAGGGGCTGGTAATTCTTGAAATTCCTCCTCCCCTAGAGTAGATTTGGTTCTTCTTCAAAATATTTTAGGAGAGATGGAAAATAGAAATTGATCCAACTTGCTTATTCAGGCCCTCCATCTAGCGCCAATCTATTGATGATGTTTTCTGCACAGCAACAACTCAAAAAAAATATAATATCCTATTTCTCTTGAAAGGTAAATCTCTGTCGGCAAGCCTCAAGAGATAACCCCAAGGTCTCTAATGTCAGGTCTTGACAATGCATAAACAACTCAGTGATAAATGTGAAAATGTTGGTAATCACAAAGGGACCTTACTACAAGAAAATATTGAATCTTAAACTTATATGATTTCACCATATGGTGATACTTCAATCCTAAAACTAACCCAAATAATAAAGAAATAGCAAAAGATAAGGGTTTAAGAGAGACCCTAAGATTAAATATACTTCTAAGAATAGCAATGCAAATGATTAAATACTTGAAATGGACTAATCCCTCATAAACTAATTCCTGCATAACCTAGATAAATCTGCAATCTTACAGAAATAGTGCAATCTTCTAAGGAATTAAAGATTTTCATATCATGAACACTCATTCAAACCAACCCTATTGCAATTGAAATGAATAAGCATTCACAATTGAACTAAGCACAATGAATATTAAAGTCCAGGCTAACATTGCAAAGCAACTAACAATTAGCTAGCTACAAAAAGTATAGACTGGGGATTGTTGCAAACACTTCAAGCATCAAATCATAAACACCATTGAATTAGATCTAACTCTACAATCTAACACGTATTAAATAACCTTGAGCAATTTTGAAAGATGGAATAGCAAGAACCATGCAAGATAAGTCAACACAAAGACATCACCAAAAATCACAATGTCTTCAATTGTATTGAATCATCCAATATTAGCAACAATTCTAATGTTTTTTGTTACAATACTTGCTCCAAAATTGACTAACTTCTAACCCTAATTCTTACTTTACTACCCTAATTTCTTCTAAGCCAAGAACTATCTCGCCTTATAAATGAGGAAAAATTCCATCTTTATAGAAACCCCCAAGATATGTCAGCCCAATTAGGGTTACAATAAAACAGCCACAAAACAAGGTCGGCCCAAGAAGTTCATAACAAAATGAATTAGCATTAAATGCTTGGGACTCATCCAAGTCAGCTTGGGATTTACAATGTAACTCGATCCAATGCATGTGAAGGATAGAAAAGGCCAGGTAGAAAAGGCCCTGGATAAATAGGTAGCACAACTCCCAATGCAATTGATCATTAACAGTCCCCTTCATCATTTTCTCGATCCAATTTATCTAACATCTTAAGAAAAATACCCTCCAGGTCGGCCACATGTGAAGTAATAAATTCTTTAAACCCGCCTTCAATCAAATTAATCTCCTCCATCGATTCCTTGACGACCCTATTAAATTCAGCTTGCACCTAGCAAAAACTACCATCAGTATCCATTATAACATGAGGATCACAATTAGCTCATCACCAACAATATATTCATCATTCAAATAAATCCAAACAAAGATCAAAATCCCCCTGAAATATCGTTAATGCATACTTTCTTCATAGCTTAGGATTTTCACCCCTTCGTGGATTCCAAGCCAGAGAGGAATTTCAGAAAATTCCCAGCTAGGCGGATTTTAGTGAAATAAACACAACAAGCATCCAATAATCATTCAATCAATCACAATCAGATAAGAAACAACATGAAAGATCTTAATATTACTCAGATTAATCACATGATTCACAATCAGTAGCTAATAATTCATGCTATCTCATAATCCTTCATTTTCAACAAAGTTTCAAAGAATTTCGCCTAGGACGGAAATCCGTGAAAACAACAGTCTACAAATTCTGGAAAATGAAGAGACAGTGGAAATTTTGGGAAAATCTAGAGGGAGCAGAAATCCGTGAAGCAGACAAAACTCCGGATCACTGCATGTTTCAGGAAAACACAGAGGACAAGGAAAATTAGGGAAATCCACCAGCAAAGGAAAACCCTGAAACTGAAGGAAAACCCAAATGTCGACATTTCCTCACGACTTTACTCAAATTGATCAAAAGATCACAAATTTGAGGACCTGGGCATAAATGCTACTTGTTTGAAATCATTCATTGATTGATCCAGACTCAGAATTCACTCAAAGGAAATTTGATCGATGTTGGTGGTGGCTCTAAAGTCAAAACCCTAAGGTTCTGCCATGAATGCACATAATCGACCCCCACTCTTCATTCATGTTCAACCAACCCAATTAAATTCCTCTGAAATCTTTAAAGAAAAGTTGTCATCGAGTGCAAATGAAAATCAATAGCTCAAATCTATCTAGAATATCAATTCTATCGAATGCAAGAGACCCAGGGCCGAAACCCATGGAAGAAGAATGACTCAAGAGGGCAGCGACTAGCATGATATCCAAACCTCAAGAAAATTCAAAGACACTAGGAAAACGCAATCAAAGTCAACAATCCCACAGCTCGAACACCAAACTCACACGCAACACTCAGAGGTTGAGCTTTCCCAGATGCAAAGCAAGACAAATGACATAGATGTTCAGCACAAATTCCCCTAAGAGATCAACAAACATAAGCTGTAGAATTTGTATGACAACAAGCTTGGGGATCCGAGGTCAAGAAGAAATTCAAAAATCTGGGGGCCTGGTGGAATTTCAAAAAAATTTGGTCACCACGGAATTCTGCGAAGGAACAAAATCTCTAGAAACAATGCAAAACTAGCCTCGTCGGGTTTCCAAGGTGTTCGGGGAATTCCGACCAAAGGGAATTTTCCCAAAAACAAAGAAAAACTTAGAATTACCTCAAAGACTTAGGATTTTCAAAATATTTCTTCAAAAGGGACATTTTTACAAGCAATATAATCATTCAAGTGCATGCCAAAGCAACCAAATCCTTAAAAAAAAGGGCCAGAGCATCAAAAATTAGAGCAAGAGAGGGTCCCTACTTTCAGTGGGCTGTGTGTGCGAAAACTACACAACAAACCCTAAACCGTTAAACCCTCTACCCTTAAACTATAAATCCTAAACCCTCTACCCTCAACCCTCAACCCTCAACCCTCAACCCTCAACCTTAAACCCTAAAACCCTCAACCCTCAACCCTTAACCAGGTTAAACCCTAAACTCCTAAGCCCTAAAAACCTTAAACTATCCACCCTCTACCCTTAAACCCAATACCCTCTACCCTCGACCCTTAAACCCTAAAACCTCTACCCTCAACCCTCTACCCTCCACCCTCAACCCTCAACCCTCAACCCTCAACTCTCAACCCTCAACCCTTAAACTATAAACCCTAAACCATAAACCCTGTACCCTATACCCTTAACCCTTAAACCCTCTACCATCT